>CM049802.1:17985686-18107548 GCA_027422405.1 Ptychobarbus kaznakovi | reverse complement strand
ACTTACACCCTTCTGGTTCTCACCCCTCAGTTATATGAAACTACTTAACACATTAATATTTGTCTGTGTTTGGTTCCCGCCTTATGCGGGCACATGTATTTTTTTGGCTCTTGATCAAAAACGGGAGCAGAGAAAGATGATATATCTGAGACTGAACACTAGAGAGAGCTAAAGATCAGTTTGTTAATGTTAGTTTTTAGGCGGTTATTGGGTTCATTAGAATTACAGTAAATCAAGCATGCCATTTCTTGATCAAATAAACAAGATGTGCAAATTAGCAAGTAAATACTACAAATAAATAAGGTGAAGTAAACTGAGTAAATACATGGAGAGATTATAAGAAACACATTAAAACTGTAAGTGCCTTTTGTAGCGTAATTGTGAAATATTAGTCCTGGGACATTAAATTCAAAATTGGTACAATGTGCCATCTGATGCAATCGCTGTAACTGACAACAAACCTGAAAATGTACATCTTCATGCGGCAAGATTATGTACATACACAAATTAGATTTGAGAGTGCAGTGGAGGGCAAACTTTGTAGTAAATAATGCTTAAATTTCAATCAGTTTCTTACATGCTATTAGCCTATATGACTTTCTTATGCTCACAAAGGCAATATTTATTTGATGAAAAAAGTGAAATATTGTTACAATTTTAATAACTTTTTTTCTATCAAATAATTTTAAAATGTAATTTATTCCTGTGATGAAAAGCTGAATTTTCAGCATCATTACTCCAGTCTTCAGTGTCACATGATCCTTCAGAAATCATTCTAATATGATGATATACTGCTCAAGGAACATTTCTTATTATTATAAGTGTGGAAACCATTACATTTTTTTAATTGATAAATAGAAAGTGTTTAATTGTTTTTTTTAAATAGAAATTGTTTGCAAGATTATAAATGTCATTAATGTAATTTCTGATACATTTAATGCATATAAAGGCTATTTTTAAGCTGTTGAAAACAGCAAAAAAGTTAACCTTATTAATTATTAATCCCCAAGTGCATGATGGGAACAACGGGATCATGACTTTGATATTTACTTAAATAATCCTTGTAAACATAACAAACAATTCCAAGTAAAATATACTTATAAGTTCAAACTTTAATTTCTACAAGCTTAAATTTAGTACTAATATAGGATTTACTTCAATTTTTAATTCTCGCCTGAACTAAATTAATGTAGATATTACATTTGTTTTTTATGCGTATATAACTTCACCATTTAAAACATTTTTCTTTATCATGAAACCATTGACAACAATGCAACCATTATTATATCACCCAGATTTATAATATCGTTCAATAGCGTCTCAACTCCACGCCACCAGTTCCAAAAAAAAAAAAAAAAAACTTGACGCGCCATTTCCGCGACCCTCATGTTTTTCGCTAATGTAGATGATCATAATTGAAAAAAACAAAACAAACAAAAATGCAAACGAAGCCCACACGTCACTTTCAGGTAGGCTACATTCACAATCAAAGCAGTATTAAGATATTTTTTGTTGTTATAAAAACAGATCTGAGCCAACAACAGCCTTTAAAATGACTTAAAATGCATTATATAAAAACAATGAGACAACTCTGCTGAAAAAAACACAATAGAACCATCACAGAAAATTCTAACACCATCACAAATTAATCACAGATAAATTATAAATGCCATTACAAACCATCAACTTTTAAACATTAAAACCATTTAAAAATTGTTTTCTTTAGTGTGTTTTAGGACATATTCCATTATGATTTATTGGTTTTAACAAGCCACTAATAGAAGGTGACTAATTACCAGTAGAGACCAACAGGGTCCATTACAGTTTCCAGTAAAAATAATACAAGTCCCATTATAACTAATCATTACAAATTTTGTGATGGTGTCTATTGTTTTTTCAACATTACATTTACATTACATGTATTAATTTAGCAGACGCTTTTATCCAAAGTGACTTACAATTGAGGAATACAATAAGCAATACATTATAAAGAGGCAAACAGACACAGGAAGTGCTTGTAATACAACATTTCAGGCATTGTTCAGAGCAAAAACTAGCTAGACAGGGAGAGATTAAGGAAAGAGAGGAAAGGTGTTTTGTTTAGTTTTTTGTTAAGAAGAAGCAGAAGTCAAATGAAGACAGAAGAGATGAGTTTTTAGGTGTCGCTTGAAAATTGACAAGGACTCAGCATTTCAGATAGGAGTTGGAAGATCATTCAACCAGCCAGGTACGGTGAATGAAAACATTCTGGAAAGTGATTTTGTGGCTCTCTGTGATGGCACCACGAGGCGTCGCTCACTCGCAGATCTCAGTCTTCTTGAGGGGATGTAGATTGTTATCAGTGAGTGGAGGTAGGAGGGTGCTGAGCCTGTGGTTGTTCTATATGCAAGCATCAGTGTCTTGAACTTGATGTGAGCTGCAACCGGGAGCCAGTGCAAAGAGAGGTGTGACATGGGCCCTTTTGGGTTCGCTGAGGACCAATCGTGCTGCAGCCTTCTGAATCATCTGTAAAGGTTTGATTGTGTTTGATGGAAGTCCAGCTAGTATTGCAGTAGTCCAGTCTAGAAATGACATGGGCCTGGACAAGAAGTTGTGCAGCGTGCTGTGTAAGGAAGGGCCTGATCTTTCTGATGTTGTGTAATGCAAACCTGCAGGATCGAGCAGTTTTTTCAATGTGGTCTTTGAAAGTGAGCTGGTCATCAAAAATTAGCCCAAGATTTCTGACTGAGCTTGATGGGGTAATTGTTGATGAATCTATCTGGATGGTAAAATCATGCTGTAGAGTTGGAGTGACAGGGAAGACAAGAAGCTCAGTCTTTCGCCAGGTTGAGCTGTAGGTGATGTTCTTTCATCCATGCCGAGATGTCGCTAGGCAGCCAGAGATGCGTGCAGCTACCATTGGATCATCTGGTCGAAATGAGAGATAGAGCTGTGTGTCATCAGCGTAGAAATGGTAGGAGATACCATGTGCTTGTATGATGGGACCCAGTGTTGTATTGTATGTGGAGAAGAGGAGGGATCCAGAAATGATCCCCGAGGAACCCTAGTGACCAGTTGATGTGCTCTTCCTCTCCCCAGGCCACCTTGAAGGACCTGCCAGTGAGATAGGATTCAAACCAGCGAAGTGGAATCCCTGTGATGTCCAGTGATGAGAGGGTGGACAGGAGGATCTGATGGTTAACCATGTCAAAAGCAGCAGATAGATCCAACAGAATGAGAATCGATTAATTGGAATCAGCTTTTGCAATCCGCACTATACATGTTATAAATGCCTGTAAAGGGCACCAAAGGCCTGGGAATTGCTGTTGTTACACTTACAGGACGATCATATCCTTGTTTAATAAGCTATTGACAAAACATTAAATTCAAATATCCACTTAATCTTTATTTTTTGCCCACCTTTTTGCTATAGATGACACAGCCTCTATAATTTCTTCAACAAAAAACATGTGGACATCACAACCCTTACAAAAATTAACCATGGTTTTTCGCAGTAAAACTGCTTTATTTTCTTTAGCGTGATTTCTGAATGCTTGAGACTATAAAATCAATCAGACAACTGTATTACTGCCATAGGTAACTGTCTGAGCTACAATTTTGTAAATAATACAATGTAATTACAATTAATTAATTAATTTACTTTTATATTTTATTAAAGTTCTATTTTGACCCCTGTGGTAGGTGTTTTTTTTACTTCCATAATATTTGAGGGAGGGGGCACAACAATAAAATCTTGCTTAGGGCACCCATTTGGCCAGCAGCGGCCCTGATAAAGATGTCTCCACGATCTGTTTTTGAAGAAATATCGTTGTATCTTGCTACAGCACACATTCTATCAGCTGCAGTTCTGGCAGCGCCGTATCGATATACTGTACAGCGCCACATACATTCACATCAGTAAGAAGATATTTAGAAGAATGTGGGTAACCAAAGAGTGGCTGGTCCACATTGACTTTGATAGTAGGGAACACTGTGGACCAGCAACTGTTTGGTTTTCCACCTTCTTCAAAATAGCGTTTATATTTAGCAGAAGAAGGAAACTCAGGTTTAAAACAACTTTTGAGTGAATGAAGGTATAAAAATAAAACACTAGCCTATTTTAATTCTTGGATGAATTATCCCTTTAATGTTAATAAAAAATCACTCACTACTCTTATTCTTGACTGAAAAACTTTAATACAGTTTCTTTAATAGGAATCAATCTATATAGTGTTTTATTTTTATATTTGTTTATACAGTTTCTGGAATGCTCCTGCTAAATACACATATTGTACCTGAAAATAAAACACTGTTTATTTTATTTGTATATTATGTGTATTTGTAATGTGTATTTTTGTTCTATTTTTTTATAAGAAGGATAAAATAATGACAAAGATTTTTATCTTCGCCCACTTTGGCCTAAATATCTACCATTCTTTTAAAATATTGTGTTACCTTGAAAGGCTTTGTCTTTATAATATGGAAATTAGTTTGGCTGTAATGCTCAAACAGCTTTGCAAAATAGAAAAACCAACATGACGAAGAATCGTGATAATATCGTGAATCGTGATACCCCTAGCTGAGGGGGAACAACACCAACCCCCCCCCAGAGGCTTGTGAGACTATGAGTGTATTGTGAGAGCTGAAACTCACATGCTGATTGATTGTGGTGAGTATTTAGTGTGGGCTCAGGGCGTGGGCCATGCACAGAACAAACCGGATCAATGAGGCTCGCGCACACCACAGTTGCCTTGGTGATAACTCTATGTGACGTCTGTGTGGAAGAGAAGGGACGAGTATGTTTGGAGTGAATGCGCCACGTGGAGGAGCTCAGAATGAAAGGGAGCGAAGGATGGTGTCATGACTGATACCCAGTAGGAGGAGGCTGGCCGTGGCAGAGGGGCAGGTGTCTTACAACCCTCCCTCCCTCAGAGCTCAGAGGCCGGCGCGCAGACACACAGGTGGAGCAGTGCCAGGGCAGCTGCCCGCAGGCCTGCAGAAGAGTGTGTCTTTGTAATGAGTCTCCTCAACATCAGTGAAAAGCAGGCCTTGGATTATTAGTAGCGTGTGTGTCCGAGTGTTTGGGACTCATTCCAGGCCTTCTCCATCTCAGAGCAGACCTCTTTGCCCAAAAATCACATGCCTAGAGGAGCTGCTCACTACATTAATCACTGAGTGTGTCACTCTATGGTCATCCGCGTCTTTCTTTTCCCTCCTCACCATCAGCTCTCCATATAGAACATTGTGTTTGGGGCTCGGGATGCACCCCTTCCTTTCACACACATGCTCGCATTATAATTCACAGCCTCAGGGGTGTCAGAGCACTGTTAGGGCACCACAGCGGATTATAATATGCCTCTGAAGAGGATTAAATGCAGATGCCTTCATGAGACACAGAGACAAGCGAAAACAGCACATGACATCAGGGACAAAGACAATGGATTTATAGGCCTCGGCACAATGATTATGAATATGCTTGTTTTTGCAAAACATTTGAAGTCACACATTCACATTTTTTAATGCTTTGGCTAAGAAGTCTGTTTGTGCTATATTTGTTTTAAAAAAAAATCTCTATATATACTGTATATTCGTAAACACACACATACACACACACGTTTGTTTCTGTGAATTGTGGGGACTTTCCATAGACTTACTTTTATAATGACCAAACAATATTTTATATTCCCTAACCCAACCCTAACCCTAAACCTACCGCTTACAGAAAACCTGTTCGTATTGTTACACTTTCAAATAAACATAATTAACTATTTTTTTTTTCTCCTCTTGGGGACCGCAGGCTGGTCCCCCACAAAGTTATTATTTATTTAATTATTTGTTTGTTTGTACTTATTTGACTTGAATCTCCCACTTTGGGACATTAATATACATTTTTCAGTGTGGTAAATATTTGTGGAGCTATTGTACAGTAAAAGCAATTTGATACAAAGCTATCAAAAGAAAATAGAAAATGAAAAATAAAGTACACTATAAAATAAAATAAATACAATTTAAAAAGGCATTATCAAGTTGTAGGTCATCTGGAGCATTCATACATTTGTGATTTAAATATCTCAGTGTTATTGAGGCCAGTGTTTGCATGCAAGCAAGCAATGAATGAATGGTCATTTTCTAGTTGGGGGTCATCTCTCTCTCGTTTCCTTGTCCCACACCCACACTATCTTCCAGTAAGCCAAGGACAGCTGTCCTGAGAAAAGAAGGACAACAACTGGAGCTGATCACTAACAACAACCAGAGAATAAATACTGAGGTGACAGAAGAGAGTGATGAAACAGATAAGATAAACAAGTGAAAGGGGAACATACGCTGGTCAAACAAGAGTAGTTAGGTAAAAAAAGACAGAATTGATCTAAACAAGCCATAAAGAACTGCCTCTCCATTCGTCCCCTCTCATTCTCCCTCATTCACTAACTGACTGCTTCAGGGTCAGGAGGACACATTACACTTGGCTTTAAAGCTCTGACCTTTAAGAATCGCATACCCCCTCTTTCAGGTCAGATCAGCGGTGTGTGTATGTGTATATCAACTCCACATCTGCTTTATGCAGTCAGGTTTCATTAACTTGATAGATATTAATGGCCGTATTATTAGGACCCATTTAATAGAAGCTGAATTTAGTACTGTGTGTGATATTAGTAGAGCTAATTAGAGTCAAACTATCCATGTGCAGATGAGAGGAAGAGGAAAGATTATGTTTCCCCTTTTGCTGTAGAAGATGACCCTTGTAATCTCATATGTCTCTTCTAGAATGTCAGAAGAGATCACAGCATGTCAAAAACTCAGAAAATACTTTGTGACAGACAATCAATTTAATTCATATTTATATTTTATTCATAAATACTGACTGGTTTGACAGTGGTATCTAATAAAACTCTCAGATCAGCATGCAAAATCATTAACTAATGACATTTTTTAACTGACTCTTTTGTCCTTACAGAGATGATGACAATGAAAGGGCAGTGATTATTTGTTAAATAGATTCCAAATAAACAATTATGAGTTTAAGTTCTGAGGAAAAGTGCAAATAGGATCTTCTTGCTTAGCAAAGTTTATGTTAATTCTCTATAAAGGGGAAGTTAAAATGAGAGATTTGGCAGCCTGATGAGAGACAAAATAGTGAGATTCTGGCCTATTTTAAAACAATTAAAGAGCAACAATCCTTTAAATTACAACACTGAAGACACTGAAGGTTAAAAAAAAATCTATTTTTATAACCCCTCATACATTTTTACGAGAAACATCTCAAACAAAGTTGATATTTAAATGAAGCACACTGTAACTGTGTCTCCTGAGTTGTGAGCGATATAATTTTCCTAAGGGAATGAATGTATTTGAATATTTGTGTGTTTTCTCATTATGGTTGAACACGCTTATTGGAGAGGGACAAGGACATGGAGAGTGTGCAATCTTCCTGATATCACTTCTCAGTTCTCTCGTTTTATCCTCTGTGCTTTTATGCCTCTCTGTATCCCTCATTCCATCCTCAGATCTGATGGAGAGATGCATCTAACGCACTTCAAATGGCTATATTATTGCAAAGCAACATCAAACACAATATTCTCATAGCTTCCAGCTGTATAAAAGACCTCCCACAGTCATCATGACTTGGGCTTTTCATAGGCCGGGCCGATTCTAGCACGGCAGGGGAGAGCCGTTTTTCCCCAGAGAGAAGTGAAAGAGAAAAAAGAGGTTGTGAATACTGTGCTGAAAAACACACAGCGCTCCATTCTCACACAGGAACTGTGTCATGCAACTCCAGTTAAAATTAGTTTTATATAAATACTGCCAATGTATATTCATGTAAACAGGATCGCAGGCCCCCGACACTCTAAAAAAGTAAAAAAAATATATATATATACAAAATTATAAATAGAGAAGTATGCATATTTGATGGCAGCATTTCATTTAAACTCACTTCTTACATTAGGTGTTTTTATGGAATGGTGAATTAATGATTTAATGGCTCACTGGAGTAAGTCAAGTCAAGTCAAGTCACCTTTATTTATATAGCGCTTTAACAATACAAATTGTAACAAAGCACTGCACAGTATCAAACATAGGCAAGTTGTGTCAATAATGTAAAATGATAGGATTTAACACTCAATTTTCAGCTGAATGCATTTCATTATTGAATTTAGTGATGGCATTGTCCAGCTCAGTTCAGTTTAAATAATATTTGTGCAATCAAGTCGATGATATTGCTGGAAATGAAGATTCCCCAACTAAGCAAGCCAGAGGCGACAGCGGCAAGGAACGAAAACTCCATCGGTGACAGAATGGAGAAAAAACCTTGGGAGAAACCAGGCTTAGTCGGGGGGCCAGTTCCCCTCCGGCCAGACAAATCAGTAGTTTGTTCCAACTGCAGCAAAGTCAGAGTGTAAGCAGTCCACTGGTTCCAGTGGTCTTGGATGTCTAGGTGACGAGTTCCTCACTGGAGATCTGTCTCTGGGGCTCATCTATGTGTCAGTATAATTGCTGATGGTTGGCTTCCTCTGAGGTCCTCCAAAGGGTTGTCATCATCTCTTCTCAGGTGTTCGGTCGTCTCAGATCGTTTAAGGGTTGGATCCAGACTGAAGCTTGTGTAATTCCTAGCTACCACGGGATGTTAATCCCGTGGCAGAAACATAGAAACAATAAGACAATTAGCGTAGCAGTTGTTCCATCCAGGAATAACCCTGGATGAAATTATCAGTATAACCCAAGCTAAAGCATAATAAAGTGCATTTGTTCAGAAAGACTAGCAGTACAAGATTGTGAGGTGCATTATATGTATGCTTGGCTAAAGAGATGTGTCTTTAATCTAGATTTAAACAGAGAGAGTGTGTCTGAACCCCGAACGTTATCAGGAAGGCTATTCCAGAGTTTAGGAGCCAGATATGAAAAAGTTCTACCTCCTTTAGTGGACTTTGCTATCCTAGGTACTACCAAGAGTCCAGAGTTTTGCGACCTAAGGGAGCGGGTTGGATTGTAGCGTGATAGAAGATTAGTTAGGTACGCAGGAGCTAAATCATTTAGGGCCTTATAGGCAAGTAATAATATTTTGTAACTAATACGAACTTAATAGGTAGCCAGTGCAGAGACTGTAAAATTGGAGTAATATGATCATATTTTCTTGACCTGGTAAGGACTCTAGCCGCAGCATTTTGTACTATCTGTAGCTTGTTTATTGAAGATGCAGGACAACCACCTAGTAGTGCATTACAATAGTCCAGTCTAGAGGTCATGAATGCATGAACTAACTTTTCTGCATCAGAAACACTTAACATGTTCCGTAGCTTGGAGATGTTTCTAAGATGGAAGAATGCTGTTTTTTGTAACATTGGAAATATGATTTTCAAAAGATAGGTTGCTGTCTAATATAACACCCAGATTTTTAACTGTAGAGGAAGTAACATTACATCCGTCTAGTTGCAAATTGTAATCCAGGAGATTCTGTGTACTGTTTTAGGTCCAATAAGTAATATCTCGGTCTTATCTGTATTTAATAGGAGAAAATTACTGGTCATCCAATCTTTTATATTTTTAACACACTCTGTTAGCTTAGATAGTTTAGAAGTTTCATCTGGTTTTGTTGAGATATATAGTTGAGTGTCATCAGCATAACAATGGAAACTAATCCCGTATTTTCTAATAATATTACCAAGGGGCAACATATATAATGAAAATAATAGAGGACCTAGGACAGATCCTTGTGGTACTCCATACTTTACTGGTGATAA
Source organism: Ptychobarbus kaznakovi (assembly GCA_027422405.1). Lineage (NCBI taxonomy): Eukaryota > Metazoa > Chordata > Actinopteri > Cypriniformes > Cyprinidae > Ptychobarbus > Ptychobarbus kaznakovi. The sequence goes on along the minus strand of CM049802.1, from coordinate 18,097,832 downwards.
TTGAGATGACTCCCCGTTTAAATAAACAAAGTGGTAGCGATCGGACAGGTAGGATCTAAACCATCTTAAAGCCTGCCCTTGAATACCTGTATAGTTTTGTAATCGATCTATCAGTATGTCATGATCTATAGTGTCGAACGCAGCACTAAGATCAAGTAAAACTAGCAGCGAGATGCAGCCTTTGTCTGACGCAAGAAGCAAGTCATTTGTAATTTTAACAAGTGCAGTTTCTGTGCTATGGCGGGGCCTGAAACCTGACTGAAATTCTTCATAGATATCATTTTTTTGCAAAAGGAGCACAATTGAGCAGACACTACTTTTTCTAATATTTTCGACATAAACGGAAGATTTGAAATGGGCCTGTAATTTGCCAGTTCACAAGGATCTAATTTTGGTTTCTTAATAAGAGGCTTAATAACTGCCAGCTTAAATGGTTTTGGGACGTGACCTAAAGATAACGAGGAGTTAATAATATTGAGAAGCGGTTGTTCTGCAACAGGTAACAACTCTTTCAATAGTTTAGTTGGTACAGGATCTAATAAACATGTTGTTGGTTTAGATGCAGTGATAAGTTTATTTAGCTCATCCTGTCCTATAGTTGTAAAGCACTGCAGTTTTTCTTGGGTGCGATGAATGAAGCTGAAGTACTAGACGCTGTAGAATCTACGTTTGTTATTGTATTTCTGATATTATCTATTTTATCAGTAAAGAAATTCATAAAGTCATTACTATTAAACTGTGAGGGAATATTTAGATCGGGTGACATCTGTTTATTTGTTAATCTAGCCACTGTGCTAAATAGAAACCTTGGATTGTTTTGGTGATTATCTATGAGTTTGCGGATATACTCGGTTCTTGCAGTTTTTAGAGCCTGTCTATAGCTGGACATAATGTTTTTCCACGCAATTCTAAAGACTTCCAAGTTACTTTTTCTCCATTTGCGCTCAAGAATACGAGTTTCTTTCTTGAGAGAATGGGTATAACTGTTGTACCATGGCGCAGCACGTTTTTCTCTAACCTTTTTTAATTTGATGGGTGCAACAGTTTCTAACGTATTGGAGAAGATAGTTCCCATGTTGCTAGTAATTGTGTCTAGTTCATCTGTATTTATGGGTACACAGAGCAGTTGAGATAAATCAGGCAGGTTATTTGTGAATCTGTCTTTAGTGGCTGGAATAATAATTCTGCCTGGGCGATAACGCGGAGCCATATAGTTAATATCAGTAATATGCAGCATGCATGATACAAGGAAATGGTCAGTAACATCATCACTTTGAGGTATGATATCTATATCAGTTAGATCAATTCCATGCGATATTATTAAATCTAGCGTATGATTAAAACGATGCGTGGGCCCGGTGACATTTTGCTTGACACCAAAAGAGTTTATTAGGTCAGTAAACGCAAGTCCTAACGCATCATTTGTATTATCAACGTGAATGTTAAAATCTCCAACAATTAGTGCTTTATCAACAGTAACCAATAGGTCTGAGAGGAAATCTGCAAATTCTTTTAGAAAATCTGTATATGGCCCTGGCGGTCTATACACAGTAGCCAGAGCAAGAGATAGGACAGATTTATTTTGCTTATCTGACAGTTTAACATTGAGCATAAGTATTTCGAATGAGTCAAACCTGTATCCTGTTTTCTGAGTAACATTGAGAATATCACTATATATTGTTGCGACACCGCCGCCACGACCAGTCTGACGAGGCTCGTGCTTATAACAGTAGCTTGGTGGAGTAGATTCATTTAGACCAAAATAATCATTTGTTTTAAGCCAGGTTTCAGTCAGACAGAGTACATCAAAACTATTATCTGTGATTATTTCATTTACAATAACTGCTTTCGGTGTGAGTGATCGGATATTTAGGAGCCCAAGTTTTAAAAATTGTTTTTGTTCATTTATTTTGCATTTTTCTGGTTTAATCACGATCAGATTTGTTCTAGATCCTGCATTAAATTTATATTTTGAACTCATATTCGGGGAACAGACACAGTCTGTATAGATTGGACACTGCAAGTACCTTTATCATTTAAGTGGGTAGAACAAAAGTCATCATAGCTGTTATTGGAGAATTGGCTTACTAGTCAGATAGAGCGTAGCGTCCTGGTGATGTTGTCCGACAGGAGTTCCGCACCGACTCTGCTGGGGTGCAGGCCATCAGCACGAAATAGCCTAGGACGCTCCCAGAAAAGATTCCAATTATTGACAAAGAGAATTTTCTGCTCTGTACACCATGAAAACAACCATTCATTTAAAGCAAACAGTCTACTGAACCGTTCGTGTCCTCGTCGATACGTGGGAAGAGGTCCTGACACGATGATCGTCGTCGCGGGCGATGTGCTGCGTACCGTCTCGATCAGGCTCCTGAAGTCCCTCTTCAGTGTCTCCGTCTGCCGCAGCTTGGTGTCGTTAGCCCCCGCGTGAATCACAACAGCTGCAACGCTCTCGTCATCCTTCAGGATCGCGGGTATCTGCACAGAAACATCAAGAACACGAGCACCAGGGAGACAATGAGTGTGCACTTTACCTTCAGCTAGTGTAGCACGGACATGCCGGACGATTGAGTCTCCGATGACCACAGCGTCACGATCAGTCTCGCAGAGAGGGGCGAAGCGGTTCCGGGATGAGATGTCGAAGACCGGAGGGGAGAAGTCGTCGCCCGGGGCCTGGATCGCGTCTTCCGCTGCTGCACCCAGGGTCCGTGGTTTCCCGGCGCGGAGTGAAGGCCATCTGTGACGATCGCGTCCCGGGTGCACGGGGCCTGTGCAGAGAAACACACGGAGTAGAGGTGATGGGAGTGTTAGCAGCGCGCTGCATACTTACCCCGGACTTATGAGCGTCAGCCCGAGATGATTCCAGCGTTGCTATCCGTTTCCTCAGCTGGGCCTTTTTCCCAAGCAGCTCGCGGATCCGTCTCTCCACGGCCTCAGCTCGAGCTGCGCCGAATGCAGCTCGAACGTGTCCTCACCTGCACACAAAGGTAGACACAAATCCGCCATTTAAGCAAGTAACAGTGAAACAGTGTTAAATGTGTGTATGCGTGTGTAAAAAGGGGTATTTGCTGTGTTAGCGGCACCCGCGCTGGCTTAGCTAACGGGCTATAGCTAATAGCGGACACGGGAAATCAAAATAAAACTTGCGATAACAAGCCGCTCTGATTATTCTCGTTGCAGAATGCGATCGGGGATATATTCACACGTTATAGAAACAAATTATTGTGTATAAAATCGGAATTTAATATAGAAAATAGACGATAAATATTTGGCTTGATGGAGATTCAGCTCAGAACACGCGTCAACGACAAACCGGAAGTGATCAGCATGTTTGCCGTTGCCGTGTGAAGCAAGCATGCAATGTTTGTAACAGTGAACTACAATCAGTTTGTAAACAATGAAACTTACAGAAAGAGTAGAAAGCGTAAAACAATAATTACTAAAAAACAGACTAAAATGTGGAATATATAAATATGTATTTCTTGCACAGACTGATCAGTTTGCTTCATAAGACCTCAATATATCATCAGGAGCCATGGGTATTAGTTTTGTGATGCCAGATGTAGCAAGGAGCAGCCAAAATGTATCAACAGATAAGCACATTGTTGTTGACCCAGTGCTCCAGTTAACTGTAGTGTTCAGGTCAGGCCTGTCTTTAATCACAGCAGTGATGAAGTGGAGCACAAAACTGAGATTGTTTCCACATGGGAGAAGCTGCTTTTCCTAAACTCACCATAAGTCTTTTCCAGGCAGTTCACCAACATACATTCACACACGAGCACACAAATACACTCCGCCATGCACATATTCACTCATACAGATGCGCACACATCATGAGAATGAGCTTTATGAGAATGAGCTTTATTGGCCAGGTATGTTTACACATACAATGAATTTGTTATAGTGACAGAAGCTCCACAGCGCAACAGAATGACAGCAAACAGGCAATGACAATTATAATAATAATAATATACAAATAGGCAATGTACAAAATAGCAAAAACACAATATATAATAGAGATAATTATGTGTGTACAGGTCTGATATTTGCAAATTTGAAATGAAATATGTGCGATGAATAAATAATGTATAATAGTATTGTATGTTCCACGTTTAATGTCAAGTGTTCATGAGATAGATTGCTTGGGGAAAGAAACTGTTTCTGTGTCTGGTCGCTCTGGTGCTCAGAGCTCTGTAGCGTCGCCCAGACGGTAACAGTTCAAAGAGGGAGACAGGTAGATGCAGTACAGTGCAGTTCAGGTCAGAGCCAATCCACCAGGCAGGGGCAAGTAGGCTAGCAAATTAGCAGACCTGAACCTGGCAGCACAGGTCAGAGCCAGCCATAGAGGGCCAGTGAGGACCATCTATCTGCAGCAGACAGATCATGAGAACATGAGCAATTTTTACAAAAATTCACTAGACACACACACACACACACACACACACACACACACACACACACACACACACACACACACACACACACACCACACAGCACACACACACACACACCACACACACACACACACACACACACACACACACACACACACACACACACACACACACACACACACACACATAAACGTGTCTGTTTGGACAATGTTGAAAACAAGTATTGTCTGTTCAGTGGTTTTTATTTATAAAAAGAGAGATGAGTTGTCCAGGCACTTGTGCTGTGCCCTCTTTATGTCATCTCACTTGTGTTGGGGCGCATGACTTTTCCCATGGGCCCCCCCTGACTGGATCTTACCCCCGTGCCACCCCATTAAAAAAAAATCCTAGAATCGCCCCTGGTCCAGAGTGATCACTCTGGATGAGTACAGTTCTTGGAGAGTGGGGAGGGTTTTACCAATGATTTGCTCAGCAGTTCGGACTACTCTCCGTAGTCTTTTGAGGTCAGATTTGGTAGCTGAGCTGAACCAGACAGTTATTGAAATGCAGAGGATGGATTCAATGATGGCAGAGTAGAACTGTGTCAACAGCTCCTGTGGCAGGTTGAACTTCCTCAGCTGGCGAAGGAAGTACAGCCTTTTCTGGGCCTTTTTCACCATGGACTTAATGTGATTGTCCCACTTCTATTTTCCCAGCCTCACTACCTGCTGCCTGTCTGTCAGGAAACTGGTGATCCACTGACAGACGCAGGTGGGGATGAAGAACTGTGTCAGTTTATTCTGAGGGGTGTCCTGGATGATGGTGTTAAAAAGCGAGTGAAGTCTACAAGAGGATCCTCACATAAGTCCCTTGTTGTCCAGATGCTGCAGGATGAAGTGGTAGTCCCATGTTGACTGCATCATTCCAGACATGTTTGCTCTGTAGCAAACTGCAGGGGGCCCGTAAGGGTCCAGTGGAGGCCTTCAGATAAGCCAAAACCAGTCTTTCAAATGATTTCATGGCCACAGACGTTAGAGCCACAGGTTTGTCTGTCATTAAATCCAGTAATTTTGGGTCTCTTTGGGATGGGGATGATGGTGGAGCATTTGATGCATGAGGGGATTTCACACAGCTCCAGTGATCTGTTGAAGATCTTTGTGAAGATGGGGGCCAGCTGGTCAGCACAGGTTTTAAGGCAGGCTGGTGACACACTGTCTGGTCCTGGTGCTTTTATTTCTTTTGTTCTCTCTGAAGACCTGGCACATGTCACCTTCACTTATTTTCAGTGCAGGTATGGGGGAGAGCGGGGTTGCTAGAGGTGTTAATGGTTATGTGGAGAGGTGTTATGCGGGGCGGGTGTGTTTTTTTTTTCAAACCTACAGTAAAAGTCATTAAAATCGTCTGCCAGTTGTTGATTCTCCACAGTGCTGATGGATGGTGTCTTGTAACTGGTGATGTCTTTCATACCCTTCAACACTGAAGCAGAATCACTAGAAGAGGATTTGTTCCTTAGCTTGCCAGAATAATTCCTCTTTGCCACTCTAATCTCCTTTTCCAGTGTGTATTTGGCCTGTTTATACAAGACTATATCCCCCTTTCTGTAAGCATCTCATTTGGCCTGATGGAACTGTCTGAGTTTTGCAGTGAACCATGGTTTGTCATTGTTGTAGGTTAAATGTGCCCTGGTAGGAATGCACATATCCTCACAGAAATTGATATAAGATGTTATCATGTGTACTACAGCACCATAAAACAAACTAATCAAACTAATCTTCTTTCTTCAAGCAGGGTTCTGCAGATGTGACCAATGAAGTGCATCCACACAAAACTGAATACGCACACACACCCAGTTTGTTTAGTGTAAATTTGTAGGTGGCACATTTCCATCGTTAGACTGCATTTTTCTCTCTCTCTAGAGAAAGAAGTATACACACAAAATATTTTAAGGCCCACCATTCAGAAAGAGTCTCTTATTATTCGTCTGTCTTCATTTTCCTCCCTTTAACTTCATCTTCCCGCCTCTCATTTATGTTGTGTCAAGGTGCATATTTTATAATAGCGATGATCAGAGGTTTACTCGGGCTTTCTGCATTTGAAACAGTTCAGTGCGTGGGTGGTCAACCCTGTCACAGATACAGCTGATATGATGTATGAAAGCTCACTATATGAGTCACTGTACAAATGACTATCTCCCCCTCTTTCTCCACGCGTGGGAATGAAACCGTGCCAGCTCCGACTGTGAACATCATGCCTTTCCCTCACGTTTCTCCCATGACAGATATGTCCTAAATAAACATCTTGAATGATTGCAAGTAACTGAAATACTTGATGTTGATAGAAGATCTCTCTTAAATCAATAAGATGAATTATCATTTAAGTGGTATGATCAACTATAGATATGAATTAAAATTTTACATTTTCTGAAGTTGCCTGCACTGTAAAAAAAATCTAATTAACAAGATGTTGGAAGGGCAAAAATATTTAAGTAGAGCTAGTTTTTTTGCTTGGCCTTAGTTGAGAGGACATATTATATTAAGTCTGCACAAATATATTTGAAAAACATTGAATGAATGATTATTTTCAAATCCAGTCAACAGTTAGCTATGCTAACATTGACTAAACTAATAAAAACACGTGCATGTGCACTATAACATTTCAGTAAAGGTTGAGCCAACTAAAAAATAACAATTCAGACAACACTTTGAAGTCAGAAATCGACTGAACGTAAAATTTCTGTGGAACTAGTTACTAAATAATAATTAGTTGAAACCGCTTGCAATTTTTTACAGTGTGTGCATTGCTAGGTGGCTGCTAGGTTGTCCATATGTGCTATGTGCTTTAAGCCTATTTGCCATCTTTCATATCAAATTCTTAATTTTATTAATGATTTTGGTTATTAAAATAAGACACAACAGGGCAGTGGGCTACAAGATTGTTGTTAGATGTTAATGGGGGGGGGGGAGGTTCAACAGTTACAACTAAAAATCTTCTTTACTGATCTACTGAGGAAAAAAAAAGTTCACCTACATCTTGGAAGGCCTGAGGGTGAGTAAATTAACAGGAAATTTAAATTTTTTGAGTGAAACATTTCTTTAACTATGAGAAATACTGTTACTATAGTGATGTTTGCCTGAACAACATGGCTCCTGTGGCTCAGTGGTTAGAGCATTGAACAACATGGCTCCTGTAGCAGTGTTAAGGTTGTGGGTTCGAGGTTTGTGTTCCCAGGGAAACAGGTTGTGGGTTCATATGAATACACATACTGACAATACAAATGTATACTGTGAAGCTTGATACACTGTAAGTCGCTTTTACATAAAAGCGTTCTGTTAAATGCATAAATGTAACAAGCATCACTAAAGCTGGGGACACTACACAACTAGCTGAAACAAAAGACTGAACTCAACTTATAACGACTCATTCCATCGACTGCTAGGTTATTTGTTATGTTTGTATACTCGTTATGAAGAAAATTTGTTAGCTTAGCCTGAAGTTGATTCTTCATAACAAATTTTAAGTTAAAAGTTAAGAAAAATTGAAATGAGCTTGTAGTCTATAGATAGGGCAGATCGAAATAAAATAGTTCTTGATCATCTTTAAAATGAGAGAATCACTGACAATTTAGAAAAATACTTTTTTTGACTGCAGCATTTTTTTTTAAGTATTTGAATTTGATGAGTTAACTTATGATTTAAAAGAAAGACAAGAAATAAATCACAACAAGAAAAGATTTTTCTTGTAATCAAGAAATCTTTTGACAAAATCAGTCTACAAAATGAATGCTGAATGATGTTTGACAGTGAACGCATCTCCACTACATAGTTACACTACATACAATCGTTGGTGCAAAAACATGTTTTAAAAAATATTGGTGAAAACGACTGGCAACGACTGGTTCTTGAATTCTAAGATTATAATCTTTAGACACAACACACTATGAAACCTTTTCTGCCGACTGCAAACAACGACTGAGCCCAACTGGAACAGACCCGGTCCGACTGAACACGATCCGTCCTCAAGACTAAATTCCATTCATAATCGGCCTGACAGTCATGTAGTGTGTTCTCGGCTTAATTCAGAACCTCCATGACACTCACCTCACACTTTTCAAGTACCTACAGTAATCCACACTTTCTTCATGAGAGTATGACTATGCCTCTTCCAAGCAGTTCCTGAAGGTAACACAGGGCTTATCTCCAAATGCTCCATTATTGCATCCCCCTGATATTTCTTCCCTGAGATTGGTCTCCCTAGACGTTCTCGCTGAAATTCAGGACTGTTACTGGAGGCTCGAAGTAAGCCCAGAAAGATGTGGGTAAATTGGAGAGCCCACAGGTTAATAGAGATTAGTAGAGCAGATGTTTTGTCAAGATAAGGAACTCCCAGGTCTCCACAGTCGCACCCCACACTGAGGAGATAATACACATTAATAGAGTTAGTTGAGGTTTAACTCCCAGATCTCCTCTGGCAGGCCTCCTCTGTGGAACCTGTGACTAAACAGATTTGCATCTGCAGTGCATCATTATAGCTGAGATCCCCCAGAGCTTTTGTTCCTTTTCCTCACCACAATAAAACCACTCAACACAAGTTCTCACTCAGTTTGGTTCAGGATTACACAGAAACCAACTCGCACAAACAAACTTCTAAGGTCTCCGTTTTACAACTACCCACAAACAAACACTTGGCAAGCAAGTAAAACCCAAACACTGTCACACCCACAGCGCCGATTCACTCCAGGGCCTCACCCAAGTTCTTAATTTTCTCCTCTCATCTATACTGTAACAAATGTGTGAAAATCTTCTCCAACTGGGTTAATACTGTCTCAGACAAAGGCCCAAATAGTGCTCTAAAGCTGAACATAAATTTAATTTGTCCATTTGCTGCAATGTCTTGCACACAACTCAGCCCAAATAGCCCAACATGGCCCTCACCCCTCTGTTGCATGCTCCCAGGGCAGGGTTTATGTACATTTCAGGGTTTGTGATGTCCTAAGCCAGGAAGTAGCTCGGTGTAGTCAGTACCAGCTGTTTGTTGTATGCCTTTAAAAAGCTAATTCTTTCTCCCTTTGTATTGAAATTTGAGCATCGTAACTGTACAGATGTTGCTTATGCTCAAACAGCCACATTGCACACTAGCTAAAGTTAAAAAGGTGAAATCGTGATCTATGACCCCTTAAGAAGAAGATAGTACTGTATGTTATTAAGATTTTTAAGTCATGCTTTATTTTAGGGTCAAATTCTAGCCATTAACAAACCACTAACTATGACTTTTACCTCAATACGCTCCTAATTTGCAGCTTATTAATAGTTAGTAAATTGGTAGGATTCGGGATGTAGATTATGGTCATGCAGAATATGTGCTTTACAAGTACTAATAAACATCCAATGTGTTAATAATCGGAATACTAATAAGCAACTTGTTAATAGTGAGAATAGGTACCTATACTAAAGTGTTACCAGCTTTATTAATATTTGATATACATTCTCATTACGCTGAGAGAAAACATTGTGAGATCAACATTTTATAAAATCTTTGTTATTTTTTCTTGAACATTTAATTAAAAGTTTTGTATAACCTTTAAATTATATTCTAATCATAACAAAGGACATTTCAAAGTTCCTAGAATATTAAAAATAAATGTAAAAAATACATATATTTTGGGCTGAAAAAGTTGGTAGAATGTTGTAAGAAACGTTTTTTGCAACCATTAAACCGCAATCATGATGAAAAATGGAAATTGTAACATTCTTAGAATATTAAAAATAAATGTTCATATTATGTTATACCATTTACATTTGTGTTTATTTATTTAGGTGGGTGAAAATAAAGTGCAACAGTGTAAGAAATGTCCTTGTAACCTTTAAATTACATTTTAATAACAACGAGAAAACCAGACATTTCTATGTTTTAGAAACATTTCAAAATAATGTTCCCACAACAATTTTATTACCTAAAACCTGGGTCACACCGTGTTTAAAAAAGTAAAAGGATAACACTAGTCTGGTCAAGTGAAGCATCAGTTGTGCAATTTATTCCCCAGACCAGTTAAACACAAAACTCTGAACTGAATCCATGAAGTCTGAACGTTTCTTAACAGGTGATTGCGTGATTGAGTTGACCAATCAAATTGCCAATGGAGCAGAGTTTCCTTAAAGCTATTGCAAAAAAACTAACAACTCAAAAATCGAGTTGCCTACAATTACCAAATTCAGGCCTTGAATGAGATGCATATATACCTATTATACCCTTTGCATGTTGTTTCAGGATAAAAAAAACTGATATGGCAATATGTCAAATATGACATAATAGGAATAAATAAATCAATAATTGGATTATTTTATTTTATACTATTTGGTCTTTGCAGTTCTAAATTTTACATTTAATTCAACGAGTTACTTGCTGATACTCGGTACGTATTTGGGAAATTTGCCAGCCATTACTGAGTGAAAATTGTTTCACAATAAATCCTACAGCATTTTTTTCAGTGTGCCACCACCCCTAACTCTGGCTTGTCAGTTATCATAACCTTCTTAGAGTAAACAATTACTGAACTCTATTTTCAGTTCGACAGAGAGGATTAAGAATGTGTTAGCATGAGATAAACACACAAATACACTATGCAACACTTAATCTTCACATTAAGACAAAAGCAAGCCTTAACTATAGACAGACTCTCACACAAAGCCTCAGCAGCAGCAGTCGAGATGCTGTGGGCAGAGAGGAGATGATATTGGTGCAGTAACATTAATCCCATCTGTATTCTCACAGGCCAGCTCCAGTACAGTCAATACAGCAAAGAAACTCAATACCACTAAACTGCATACAGCAGAATCTACCTCTAGAATCATTAAATACACTACTCACAGGTCAGTCACAATAGTGCTTACAAGAATTAAACTGTGTGTAAGAAAGAGCAACAAAGGGATTCATTCTTTGCGTGACCATATCATTAAAATAATTCAGACTATGAAAACCAGACTAAAGATGATTTGATGATTTAAAGATGATGTTTTATCAGTGGAACCTTTATTATCTGAAGTGGATTTACAATCAGACCATAATCCTTCTCTAACCTCAAACCTGACTCATCCTATCATTGTAATGTCTAATTGTATAAGGGCTAATTGTAAAAAAGTTTTGTGTTCAAAGGCACTATGGGTTAGGAACATGTCCTAATTGTTCAAGGTTATTATATAGTTTTGTGTACAAGGTATACAAGTATAAGAAAGACATAGTTAGTTATTATATAACTATAGTATTATAGTTTATCATGTGGGTTTTAAGAAAGACATCCAGATGTGGGTTTTGAAAGAAATCACCAGAGGGGGAAAGAATCCTTTTTGATGAACACCCCTTCAGAATATTCCTTTTTGGATGAACAGCCCCTTCAAGCATTATGTGAGAGCATATTGGCATGTAACAATATGCTTTGTCATACTTCCATATTAAACTGCTCCACATTTGTGCTCTCTGCGAGGCTGAATGTCTGATGATGAAGGTCCGTCATTTGTGATCTGAGAGCATATCCTGACAGCACACAGGTGTTAGAGTCAGGGCAGACCTCATTATCCTCACTAATGTGTGTCTGATCTCAGCAGTGTTGCGTGGGAAGACGTAGCGGTACAGTGAGGTCTGATTTGAGATGGCCAATCTGAAGTGTCACAACAAAATGCACTGTACTGCCACATAGACATTTATCAGTCCACCTGAAAAAGCATGTGACGCACACAAAGACTTTTTCAAACATTTGCCCTTGGAGCAGTCTAAATTATAATGTCATATAATGATATTATATGGACCACAAAACCAGTCACAAGAGTCAATTTTTTTAATTGATTTATACTGAAAGTTGAATAAATAAGCTTTCCATTGATGTATGGTTTAGGATAGGACAATATTTGGCTGAGATACAGCTATTTGAAAATCTGGAATCTGAGGGTGAAAAGAAAAATCTAAATATCGAGAAAATCGCCTTTAAAGTTGTCCAAATTGAGTTCTTAGCAATGCACATTACTAATCAAAAATGACGTTTTGATATATTTACGTAAGAAATGTACAAAATATCTTCATGGAAGATGATCTTTACATAATATCCTAATGATTTTTTGGCATAAAATAAACATTTTGACCCATACAATGTATTGCTGGCTATTGGGTATTAAAATATACCCATGCTACGTATGACTGGTTTTGTGGTCCAGGGTCACATATTAGGAAAATGGCCACGTGAGAATATCTATTATGTGTATACTGATTGCCTCAGGTGCAATTGGCACGTTTCAATACAATCTCTGCATGTCCACATTTACTCAACATGAATATCACTATCTGCATTTCCATTGCCCTTCAAACCAAAACTAAACCTAATGTCACTATGGCATGAGAAATGGCTGAAGCCTTAGCAAACCCTGGTACCAAAATGAACACAGAAACTGAGAAAGCATCAAAGAAACTGAGAAAGTTCATAGTCACTAATTGTTCGGCCACACTATTAACTAGCGTCCTTCCCATTTGATGTATTCAGATGTAGCTCTGAGTGTGTACTGTATGTTCTCCTGCTCTCATAGGGAACAAGGCGCTGTCCTTTCAGAACCACCGATTCCCTCCCCACCTCTGCTCGTTCTCTCTCTCCACAGAGTCCCCCTGCCTGCTGCTGAGAGCTGGTACGGTCCCTTCTCCTGCTCTTTCTCAATGCATTTTGCCCTTATAAGGAGAGAGTGAGAGCAGGGAGAGGAACGAGCAAGAGTGTAGCTGGATCATACTATCTGCTCATGTTTTCCGGGGGTGTTCAGAGGAGCTTTGAAAGAGTAAGGGGAGGCGGTGGGGGCAAGTGATGGAGATGGTGTGAATAATGTCACCTCTTTGAGTAGCCCCGAATAAAAGGACGAAAATAGGTTTAGTTGCAGGGAGGGAGAGAGAGGGATGTGATTAATATGCTTATGGATTTCTCTGTGGGATGACAGCATGTTACAGCATGTTTGTGAGGGTTATTTTCAGACGAATGTGGCGTCAGTCCTGTACTGAGTATCATTCATTGAGTGGGATCATTTGAAGACTTTTCTTTGTGTCGCTCGCCACCCCCACAAAAGCACAAACCAAATGCCATCGCAGGCGTCATAGATGAAATACATCACATTGGGGACAGGTGCAGACTTAAAGTTATCACAAAAGCCCTTGCCACGTATAAAACCAGAAGAATCCAAGGTCACAAACCCTGCATTAATCAAACATGCCATCAGTTCTCTGTTCTCATCTGTTGATAATGGTAGAATGCTAGCAATGATTTTACATGCATGAAAAGCCTTGAAGCCATGCATGAAAAGAGCGTGCTGAAAAGTGTGTGCTAGCATCTTGTGTGACCTTTTTTCGGGTGGCCGGACGTCTATGGGCTACTTTATTTTGGTCTGCAGCCGTAGGCAACTGTATGGGATGACACAACTGACCCAAAAAATAATGGATTTAGTATGAATTATGGACGACTCAGCTTTGATCTGCATGGAAATGTTGCTCAAATATAAATATTTCAGCTAACAGAGGTAGAACTTTTCTGCTGGACTTGTGCTCCTAAAACTAACCAAAAAGAATAGACTTGGATGGCTGACATGGGATGATGGTGTGCCACCAGACCTACCAGACATCTTCAACCTCAACTTGCTTAACCAGTAGGGTTGACAAGTAAGGCTTTGCTGGTGAACATCTTGACTATGCAGATCCACCAGACCAGCATAAACAAGGAAATTAATGCTGGGCTATGATGGTCTTTAATTCTGTCAACCTACTTGCAGCCTGCGTCCCAGTAAGCATACTATCTAGGGGTGTAAATTAGACGGTTTGTCATGATACGATACGATATCGATTCTCATACCCAGTGATAAGATATTTGCTGATACCTCAAAAAATGATACGATACGATTATGATTCGATTCGATACAGGAGAATATCGATCGATATATCGGTATTATGATATTATATACCTATTTTAAACAATAATTTACATTTTCATTAACTCAAAAATGAAAACCAAAATATATAAAATGAACATTTATCTGAAATTTTCACATCCTGCACCTCAACAACAAAAAATAGGCCTACACTTTTTTTATATATAATAAAGAAAATCAACAATTGGAAAAAAATATATCTGGCTGCTACTATTGGCTCAGTGATAAAAACTTTTCTACATATAACCAAATTACAAACAATAGCAGGAAATAGACACAATAGAACAAAGACACAAGTTCAATAAACAGTGCTTTTCAGGGTTTTCAGGTAGGCCTACGCTCAGAGATGGGCACAAATACATAAAAATGTATTTAAAATAAAAATACAAAACACCTTGTGGAACATTTTTTTTAAATACAAATACAAAATACCGTGTGGGAAAAGGTATTTAAATACAAATACAGTATTTTGTATTTTGAAAATACACAAAATACATTTGAAATTGGCCATCCAGTGAAGTAGCACTATTAAGGCCTGTTTACACAAAGAACGCTAATTATAAGGACAATTAAGGTACATCTCAAAAAATTATAATATGGTGAAAAAAAATTTTTTTTCTTGTAACTTTAACTTTCATATATTTTACATTCATTACATGTAAAGTAAAACACTTCAAACGTTTTTTTTTTTTTTTTTGATGATTAGAGCTTACAGCTAATGAAAGTCAAAAATCAGTATCTGAGTTATGATAAATTTGAGTTTCAATAAATGACAATCCATACAGTATAAATTGTGGTTATCTCTTGTTCTTTGAAACCACAATAATGGGGAACACTGCTGACTTGGCAATGGTCCAGAAGACAATCATTGACACCCTCCACAAAGAGGGTAAGTCACAGAGGGTCATTACTGAAATGGGTGGCTGTTCAAGGAGTGCTGTATCAAATTATATTAAATACAAAGTTGACTGGAAGGAAGAAATTGGGTAGGAAAATGTGCACAAGCAACAGGGATGACCGCAAGCTTGAGAATACAGTCAAGCAAAGCCGATTCAAACACTTGGGAGAGCTTCACAAGGAGTGAACTGAAGCTGGAGTCAGTGCTTCAAGAGTCACCACTCTCAGACATCTTCAGGAAAAGGGCTACCAAGCCACTTCTGAAACAGAAACATCGTCAGAAGCATCTTACCTGGGCTAAGGAGAAAAAGAACTGGACTGTTGCTCAGTGGTCCAAAGTCCTCTTTTCAGATGAAAGTAAATTTAGCATTTAATTTGGAAATCAAGGTCCTAGAGTCTGGAGGAAGAGTGGAGAGGCACTGAATCCATGTTGCTTGAAGTTCAGTGTGAAGTTTCCACAGTCAGTGATGATTTGGGCTGCCATGGCATCTGCTGGTGTTGGTTCACTGTTTTTTTCTTTCTGAAGTCCACAGTCAACGCAGCCATCTACCAGGACATTTTAGAACACTTCATGCTTCCTTCTGCTGACAAATTTTATGGAGATGCGGATTTCGTTTTTTAGCAGGACTTGGCACCTGCCCACACTGCCAAAGGTACCAAAAGCTGCCACCATTAACTTCAGCTGCCTCTGTAATAATCCTGTGATATCTGTCTGTTAGCGAAAGGACAACCACGATTGCCCTTAGAACAATAATTTTTCTATTTATATCTTTATTATTAGCATTATAGTTATCTTTGTCTTGGGGTACACACACAGAAAGCTGCTTGTTATTCATTTATCCATGTTTCTTTGTCGCTCTGACGTGTCAATAACTCCTGCCCACTAAAAGCTCCACAGATATAAACTCACTGGCCACTTTATTAGGTACACCTTGCTAGTACCGGGTTGGACCCCCTTTTGCCTTCAGAACTGCCTTAATTCTTCCAGGCATAGATTCAACAAGGTGTTGGAAACATTCCTCAGAGATTTTGGTCCATATTGACATGATAGCATCACGCAGTTGCTGCAGATTTGTCGGCTGCACATCCATGATGCGAATCTCCCGTTCCACCACATCCCAAAGGTGCTCTATTGGATTGAGATCTGGTGACTGTGGAGGCCATTTGAGTAAAGTGAACCCATTGTCATGTTCAAGAAACCAGTTTGAGACTATTTGAGTTTTGTGACATGGTGCATTATCCTGCTGGAAGTAGCCATCAGAAGATGGGTACACTGTAGTCATAAAGGGATGGACGTGGTCAGCAACAATACTCAGGTAGGCTGTGGCGTTTAAACGATGCTCAATTGGTACTAAGGGGCCCAAAGTGTGCCAAGAAAATATCCCCCACACCATTACACCACCACCAGCCTGAACCATTTATACAAGGCAGGAGGATCCATGCTTTCATGTTCTTTACGCCAAATTCTGACTCTACCATCTGAATGTCGCAACCCGAGTAATCTAACGAAATACATTATTGATTACTTTTTAAAGCAAGTATTTTGTAATCTGTAGTGAAATACATTTTAAATGTAACCTTCCCAGCCCTGGCTGACGACGGTATTGGACATCAATTTAACATTGACATTAGACGTTGAATTTACATTGAATTTTGGTCACGCAACCCGACGGAAATTGAACCAAATATCAACGTCTTATGACGCTGTGTGCCTGCTGGGCTGCTGATCCCTGTCTACGCTACAGAAATGTAATAATCAAATGTAAAAAATAAATAAATAACTACATAGTCTTCACTGTATAAATTAAATATAGATTAATATTTTGTGTATGTTACAAAGGTTATTTAGTCAGGGGCAGTGATCACTTGTATTTTTCTTTGACAGCATTAGATTTATTATTAGTTTGCTTTCACTTTAAGAATGAAAGCACAGATTTAATATACTGATACACATGGGTTTTATTTCTCAACTGTTTATGTTAAGGCATATACCGACTGTGTTCTGAATCGTTACACCCCTAATACTATCCATCCTAAATTCTATGTGATATTTTTCAATACTAAATAGGGCAGATAGGGTGGATAGTATGCACATTGGGACGCAGGGGTAGAGTTCAGATCTATCCCTGATCAAACACACCTGTCTGTAATTATTAAGTGCTTCTGAAGATCTTAATTAGCTTTTTCAGGTGTGTTTGAACAGGGCTGGAGCTGAATTTTGCAGGAAGGTAGATCTCAGGAACAGGACTGGGAACCCCCACTGTAAGCAGTTTGTAAACTTATGCTGTGTTTTATTTACTATTTATTTACTGAAGGTCAAAGCTTGAAATGACGTCACACCCAAGTTAAAATGACCAGACAAGCCACTTCCCGGGGACAAGTTCTGCCCAGGATTTCTAAATTTCCTAAAATAACCATGTGTAGGCTGTTTGTTCTGCACATATTGATCGTTGTATGACATCAAAGTACAGAGAGAGCGATTTGAAAGCATAAGAAGCTGTCTGCTCTGCTCTGTATAGCTCTTACGGTACTTAGGGGCTATTTACCACCTGGATTTCTGAATTTCCTGAAAAAATAAGCCTATCTGATCCTGAAAGCTGCACGTAGAGCCTCATTTAAAAACATGGGCGTATGATTTCAAAGTACGATTTGAAAGCATAAGAAGCTGTCTGCTCTGCTCTGTATAGCTCTTACGGTACTTAGGGGCTATTTACACCTGGTCACTTCATGCATTTTTTCTGATGGGATAGCTATCTGATCCTGAAAAGACCAGGAGCCTCATTTATAAAACTCTACGTAGATTTCATCCTACAAGTGTACATGGGCACAAAAGCTCGATTTTGCAAATGCACAAAAGCTTTAAGATTTATAAAACCGTGCGTATGCCAGACCCTGCGCTAAAATTCCTTTATAAAACCCAGTTAGGGGAAGATTGTGCGTACGTGCATCTCCACCCCGTCTCCTCCCAGAAATCACCATATATGGAGCTTGCAACGCCTAGTTTTACTATGCATAACCTCATCTGCATATCCTTTCCATGCAGAATCCCATCCACGTGACACGTGTTTAACACTGTCAAAGGTACAAGACATTAAGGAAATATAAGATACGGACTACAAATGCCATTTGTGGCAAATATTTTATAATTTTTTTTGCTAAAGTCATCCACTATCCATTTACATTTAGCAGACGCATTTATCCAAAGCAACTTACAGTGCATTCAGGTTTAACAATTTTTAATAATCAGGTAATACATTTTTTGTCAGTATATGTGTTCCCTGGGAATTGAACCCACAACCTTTTGCGCTGCTAACGCAATGCTCTACCACTGAGCCACATGAACACTATCCTTGTTATGTTTTAGAATAAATATATCAAACTATTCATAAAAACAAAACTGTTTAAAATAGTTATCAAATAAATATTTTAGAATAAAGTTATAAAGAATAAAGTTGATCTCATTCTTTTACACTGACTATTTTTAGTGGAAACAGGCCTGTTTTTATTGCAGTGTAAATACAATTGTCTGTCTCGGCGCGTCACTGACGTATTTTAAAAATGAAAAGTGCAAATCTTACCGTTTACTTCCAGTTGCATCCTTCAAATATAGTAGTATTTTTCATAATGTTGTGGAGATGCCTTCACACAACATTAACGTGGACCGTTCGACCACCGAGTATCCAGCATTGTCTGCCATATTATCGAAGGAAGTGCGCATCATTGCTCTCGCTAAAAATATTTTCTCATAACATGAGATCTGCAGTTTAAAGATGAATTATTGTGCACCTGTAGCACTCCTCGCTGTCATTAAAACATAGCATGCCACAGGAAAAGTGATCGGGCGCATCCACTACAAATGTCTAAATTCATATAGCCTAATTTTTGTTTAACCTCTGCATATCGACTTAATTGCTCGACTTAATGCTTATTTACATTATGAAAGTGGAATATTCAATGTAAATGTGTATATCGACATGAAAACAGAGTTTAAAATTGTTGTTTACTTCATTCATTTTCTCACTCTTGGAAAAAGAGTTTGTACGCATGGGTCAGAGTTTGCGGGGAGGTGCGTACATTTTCCGGTCAAGTTTGTTTTTATAAATCCTACCTTTTGCGTAGAAAGTGGCGTAGGCCTCTTTCAGGGCAGGTTTTGTGCATACGCAACGCTTATAAATGAGGCCCCAGGTGTAAATGCCCTCCGAAACGCATTCGAGACGGATATAAATCCGATCGCACAAACTACTTCAGGAGGCGGTCTGGGTCGCATTCCAGACTAAACTGGACGAGTGTAAATGCATCTGGTTGTTGAAACCAAATAGGCTATGCTAATTTTACCCCTCCCAAAATATTAAAATAATAGACGTTTTATAGGCTATATGGCATGTTATAGTCAGATACGACAGCGCTAATGCAACAAACATCACCGCGGATGAGTAACTGAGTAGGCCTATCTCTTTAAGCCGATGTGCAAACTGCCGCAAATGAAACTGAAAGTAAGTAGCCGACGGTCAACACACAATCATCTTCATTAAAAGTAGTGAGACTAACCTATCTTTCCAGTGCCGATCTCTCCTGTTGCTGTCTCTGATATTGAAATGAGCTGATAATGAATAAAATGCAGCGCATATCTATTGCTTTCATTGACGCGAACTCCGTTAAATTTGCATATGGCGCGGGAATTGAAGAACAGATTTATATATAAATGGAATGGAGTGTAATGCCATAGTATCATGTCCAACAAATAGAGGTTGGATAGTATTGTGTGCAGTGTGCAGACATAGACAAACATAAATGCTAATAAACAATATCTGTTTCAGTTCTGTTGATGCATTGGACAGCCATATTGAATTCTGAGTCAGAACTTTCCTTTCAACGTTCTTCTTCCTTTCGAATTTCCAACTTCTGAGTACAAAAGGAACGCAGCATTAAAAAAGGCATCTCCAACCCCGCTCCTGGAGAGCTACTGTCCTGCAGAGTTCAGCTCTAGCTCCAGTCAAACACACCTGAACCAGGTAATCAAGGTGTTCGGGGTTACTGAATTAGCTGTGTTGGAACAGGGTTGGAACGGAAGTCTGCAGGATAGTTCAGTTAAAGGTCCCTGACTTAAAGGGATATTTCTTCCAAAAAGATAATTCTATCATAATTTACTCTGCCTCATGTTGTTCCAAACTCCCTTTTGTTAATCTTCAAAACAAATGGAGAGATGTCTGTCCCGCCATTGGAAGTCCATTCTACCAAATGGATGATTTGGAACAACATGAGGGTGAGTTTTTTTTGTGTGTGTGTGTGAACTAATCCTTTTAGAACAAAACAAAGTTGTGCTATTCATAAAAATTGGTACTCCAAGGCATTCAAAGTAGGATTTAAATTTTAAAAAGCCTTAACTGAATCATGGCTTTCAGAGATACAAAACACCACAAACAGACTAAAAAGCCAGACTCGTCAAAGTTGTTATTGTTTTAGGATTAAATGACATGAAGGGAAATCAGTGTTGCAGTACTATCAAGAAATGACAGTGTTGTGCTGCTTACCGTCCACCTACAAATGATAAATGTACAGTTCTACCCACTGGAAAACTCACTGAACTTCTAGTCTAGCCGCTATTAAATACTTCAGAACTTTGAAATAAGTTTGCTTGATTTAAGTAGCAGCCTACGCAGAACATTTGAGCAATTATTTGTCATTGCCTCTTACCTCAACTGGACCATTAGTTAAAGGATAATAATGGCATCTATTTTGGCCTGACGGTGGTTCTGTGTAGTGTTCAGTGTTGGAGTGGTGAACGCCAGAGCGCTACGATTTCATGCAAAGGTCAAACTCGACTAAATGCTAATTAGCATGAGTCATCACATCCATTCAAGACCTGAACACATTCTGCTACGTATGTAAACGCGGCAGGTCGCACTTCCACATTCATTACCGTCAACAGCCTCAAATTACAAGCACGGATTTATTCTTGAACTGTCAGGCATAAGAATGGACTCCAAACTAATTTGTCTCAGCCAAATGATAATCTTGTAACACAGAGACATGCACGCTCTCCCACACGTACACACCGAATATATCTCAATGCATATCTGTATCACATGCTGTACACCGTTTCACAGAGTGTTTGGAGTTCAAGAATACAGCTGAACGCTTGGATTCAATATATCTAGTGTTTACCAAACTACTATCAAGCAGGCTGGCAAACAGCCGTCTTCACTAAGGAAATTTCACCCTCCTTTGGAAGATTTGGGTCACTGGGCTAATATTTGCATAATAAACAGAAGAGGATGCGGAAGAGGATGATAGTGAATGAGAGGGTGTCGAAGGGAAAAAAAACAGCTTCAGGTATGAAGACATTATGCAATAGCAAATAGTTTGATTGTAATGAGATGTCGACCTCAGAAATAAAGTATCATTCTGAAAGACTTTGAGGAGATTTTCTCTTGTAAATATGTTTATGACATTTTCAGGTTGTTCCTCGGAAGAAGAATGGAGTTGTTTGTGCTAATAGACTTTAGTCAGAGTAGTCATTTTAAATTGATAGTTAAAAGCAGTCCATTCATTTAAATGTCATGACCTCAAATGTCAATGAAACATGGAAAATACACTAACATTCAAAAGATTGGGAGCAGTACATTTTTAAACATAAATAAATTAATACTAAAATTGTATACAAAAATTATTGTAGCAAAAATGTATGATGTTACAAAGATCTCTGTTTCAAATAAACAATGTTCTTTTAAACGTCCTAATCTTAAAATAATCCAGATGTTTTTTAAATCACTGTTTACTCAAAAATATTACTGTTTTCAAGATTGATAATGATAATAAATGTTTCTTGAGCACCAAATCAGCATATAAGAATGATTTCTGAAGGATGTGACACTGAAGACTGGAGTAACGATGCTGAAAATTCAGCTTTGATCACAGGAATAAATTACATTTCAAAATATATTCACATAGAAAACACTTATTTTAAATTGTAATAATAATTCACTTTATTCGTTTTATTTTTTATTGTATTTTTATCAAATAAATTCAGCCTCGGTGAGCATATTTTTAAAACGCTGACCCAAATAATTAAGTAAATTATGTAAAAAATAAAGTAGAGATTCAGTTTAGAAAATTATAACCAATTAGGTTATAGTGCAATTAGGTGTCACCAAAAAAATACCCCAAAACAAGAGACTCATTGTTAAAGCTATATTACATAATAGTATTATGTAAATATTTGTATCCTGTCTTGTCATTCCATATTTTTTCCTCCTCATTTCCTGTCATTTACAGTCAATATTATTGCATTCCAAAGTTAAAACTTGTCATAAGAAAACATAAAGGAATGGAGAAAAAGATATGAGAATACGGTCACTCTGTGGAGGAAATTGTCAGGTGCAATCTCTCCACTCGTTTTTTAATGTCACAATAGCATTTCCCCACACACCACCTCAGCACGTCTCTGTCACTTGGCAATAAGCAGGTCTGTTTATGACATCAGCAGGAACAGACTCTGCTGATTTGGCGCCACTGTGGCTGTCAATCATACTGCTTCATACTTCTATTAGCAGTGCTTTCTAAAAAACAATCACTATTATTGCACCTCATGCTATTAAACAATGTATTAAACTTAACTCTAACTGAGTGTGCAACATACATGAATCATGCCGTAAATCCTGCAGTTTTTGAAGAGGGTGTGTTATTACATTTTAATTTAATAGAATTTGACATGTTTGCCTGGTTGGTGGTAAAACATGCAAAAAGTCCCATGGACACACATTAGAGAAGGGACACAAGTCATTTCTAGCGATCAGAATATCATAGAGATGTGAGGATAGGCATTGAAATGTGCAAGCAATCACCCAGAATAATCGCCTTGTAAAAATTACACACACAAAATACAAGTAAAATTTCAAAATTAAGCATTAATATCTTTAAATTTGCTGCAAATGGTTTCAGATTCTTCCCACAACCAATAATTCAAATCTAAATAAAAGATTCATCAGACTGTGGCAAGAGTAATGCACATTACAGCAGAAAGAACATGTGAGTAAGTCTGATAGTGAAACCTCACAACATCCTCTTATTCAGGGGGAGCAGGCTGACAGGAAGGCTTATATCTATAATTAGATATACATTTGTCTGAGTCTTTTTTTAATGCACTGCCATTACGCTGGTGGAGACTCACGCTGGGGGTAAGCATGTCTAAAAGCATTTTCACACTGACACACACACACACACTTCCACCTTCACATGCTCTTGTTCTTCTCGATTTCGACGAAACTTTGTTGTACTTTTCCACAAAGCATGATTCACCCACTGTAGTCTCAAAACACTTTGTGGTCTCCCTGAACGTTCTGATGAAATGAACTTTTTCATCAGAAAAAACAAAACATCTGAGTTTTGAGGCTTTTAGTCAGCTATATGCTAGTGCAGAGACCCCCACTTGGCACTGGTTACATAAAATACTGTATGCAGGTAAAAAAAATAAATATATATATATTTTGCAGTCCTTAGTGCTTTATTTTAATCGTTTTTATTAAAAGAATATCTATTGTTTTCATTGTACATTTTTATGATGTATTTAATTAAATAATAGCTTATGCTCAACTCACAAATCCCTAGCAGCTCCCCCATGAAACACCATATTGGGAAACATAGCTAGAATATTTGTATTGAAAAAAGGGCAAATAGACAGACATTTTCTTCCAGTAAAATAGACTGAAAATATTCATGACTCATCCTGCACTTAGGGGCATATTCAAATTTGTGTCCAATCAGATTCTTTCTAGAATGATAATTCCCCTCTTACCTATATTTGACTAGTAATACACTAAATCTTGCATAAACAATACTGGCTTTTGTAATTTTTTTGTGATAGTTAGCAACTTACTGTTTCAAAAACAAATGTCAACGCAAAGATTTTCACTGACAAATAACCTTAATTTATGTTGCAAATGTGATGTTGCAAGTCAATATACATAATGATTGTTTGCAAACGCAATGGAAGCTGGCCATTGATGTACACTGAAACATTTTGTGTATAAACATTTTTCTCTCAAAAGTGTACAAAGAAATGGCAATATATTGAATTAAACATGAAATTTTGAAGTACAAAACCCGAAACAGTATTTCCAGCTGGTCAATAGGGGGCGCCGCCCCATCAAGTTAGCCAGGGAAGAAGCCGACGACAACATGTTTAAAATAAGTTAAATATATATTGCAAATTAATCACGAAATTGCATTGTTTAGTCGTACTATTCGACTGGTAATAATGTTAGCACCTATTAAAAATAAAAAAAATAAAAACTGTATTTCGTTTGTGTGTGTGCGGGGCGCCGGACTAATGGGTGTCTATTAGGTCTGTAAACTTTTGAAACGCATGTGACTTGAGGCTGAGCTCTAATTGGCTTGTTTCAGATTGTCCTCGGGGCGCAGATCACTGCGCTCAAGACCCTCCCACTTTAGATCTTAGCAAATCAATATTGTTTTTATATATTTTGGCCTCATGTGATTGAACCATTCTCGACTGTCAAATAGGCGCTATCTCTTTTCTGAGATGAAAGTAAATTCGATTTTAACTTTACAAAAAAATCCTTTCACAAGGCATTCAAATGAAGAAAAACGTAAAATACAAATGCAGATCATGGAGATTGGATGGAGTTGGCGAGCAGGATGCGATGTAACGGGGTGTCCGCGGGTCCTTAAAATGTCTTAAATAACGTTTTCCTAATAAAAGGCCTTAAAAAGTCTTAAAATGTCTTAAATTCAGATTCAATGGGTCTTAAATATTTTTGGTCAGATTACCGCTAAAATACGTTAGAATATTTTCAGTCTGACGGACCCATTACTGCGGGAAGTAGGGGTGCTGAGGGTGCTGCAGCACCCCCTGGCGTGTAGCCCAATAAAAAATGGGGGGGGGGGCTGGGGGTGCACTGGGGGTCTGTTAAAAAAAAAAAAAAAAAATTTTGGAACAGAAAATAAATAAATCTAATTTTATTAATTTGTATATTCACTAAAATTAATAGAAAAAGAAGCCTAAGCCTACAATGACAATAAGCAACAGTATATGCATTAAGTTGAATCAAATTGATTGTGAAAGACGTTTCAACTTGAACTGACCTAGGAAGTTCGTTTGTTGCCATGACTTTTTGATCATATTATTACCTGTAACATGTCTGTGCCATACCCAAATCAAGAATTAATGACCATTTCTACAGCCATTGGAAAAATACTGCAGAGAAAGATCGAGAGTGTCTATTTACAAACCTAGTCTCATAAAAATACGTACCTCTGTGCAATTTCTATGTGACACCGTTTTACGTACCATACTGCACGTTTCACCGCAGTTTCAAAGAGAAATGTCCTCTGAGTGGCGCTAAAGCACAGGTTAAATACGTGAACCCTGGCACGTTTTTATTACGTAGATATAGGTACATATTGCTGTGTTTTTATTATGTTGCTACAGGTACATATTGCGGTGGTTCAGAATTCAAATATCGGGTCTGTCCCTAAAAGTTAATGCTCTATCGTGTTGAAATATGCCCTACACCAAACCCAACCCTAAACCCACCCGATAGTGTTAACAAATGCAAAACTGATAGAAAAACGTATTTGTTAATGCAAACCGTGCCATTTCAACTTCTTTATATGCAGATTTGAACTGCTTTGTTGAACAGTGATTAAACGTGATTCGAACCGGAGCTCCTCGTCTCCTAAGTACGTCTCCGTACTCCGTGAGCTACCGAACAAACTTACCGTCTATGAAAACCACAGATATGAAGCTGGATATGTGCGATGCTAAAGTTCTAAAGCATCAGTTTTCAAATCTCCCAGCTTTTTAATATTGTTTAAAGTCATAACATGATATTCTTCAAGTAATTACACGTTATTAATCAAAACTCTGTAAATTAGTTTGAAAAGGAGTAAAGTGGTGTCAGAGTTTTATTTTGTGTCTCGCTGCCTCTAGTGTTTGTTTCTTTTGGAAACTGCAGTAATGTAGTTATTTTTACGAAAAAAAATCCCACACACACTTCGCAATACTACAATGCTTATATTAAACATAAAAATTTTTCTCGCTAGAAGGTCAGGATTTTCCCCACTCAGGCTATTTAGTTTGGCTTCATTATTATTGTTAATAATAGCAACAGATCTGCAACTCTCCTCTGCTTATTTGATCATAAAATAGATCTTGATTCTTGGAACTTAAACTTTGAACTTTTAATTAACAATATGTAAGAGAATAACAGTATTATAAGACTGAAAAAAAATACCTATTTCAGTATTTTTTCCCTCTTTTAAGACAAATGCGTTGCTTAAACATTATTTTATTTAGCTTATATTAAACATAACAAATTTATGAAAACAGCAACAAAAAAGACAAAAAAAACACTCGCTTATATTACAAGTAAATAAAAGGTTTTTACTTTTATTAACAAAAATTCAAATGAATGTTAGTTTGGCTCATTATTATTGTTATAATAATAATTTGCAACTCTTGTCAGTACACTTTGTGAAGACTTACGTTTGAGCAGAGCAACAACAACAAACAAACTGATTACACTGAATAAGGGAAATAACAAAATGTTAGTTTATTTCTGATGTATTTTCCTCTTTTAAGACTAACATACCACGACAAGTCATTATTTTATTATTTTTTGCAACAAAAAAGAATAACGCTTGCAAATGCCGAAATTCAACTTTTATTAACAAAAATTTTGCTTTTAAGTGTCTTGATTGACCTGTTCTTTGTGAGAGAGTATTTATTACCCTTACGTTTGAGCAGAGCAACAACAACAAACAAACAGAAGAATTACACTGTTTTGTTTTTTTTTCACCAACGAAATAGTTTATTCATAAAAAAAATACCAGCACACATTTTGCAACGGTGTTTTGTTCCTTCAGCGTTTTGAGCAATCGGTTACTACATTAATGACAAGTACCGCCAAGTATTTATTACCTTACTTACACTGTTTTGTTTTTTTTTCACCAACGATAATAGTTCCAAACAAAGATATATTTCCCCCACCAACGGTGTTTTGTTCCATTTATTATATTCACGTTTTGAAATCGGTTTAACATTAACAGCCACCTACTGGTGGTTCACGTTTAAAAATATGCATTTCCCCCACCAACATTTATTATTATCTGATGACAAAGATATGACAACACGTTATATTGAATTTATTGATTAATCGTAATAATTTGACATGAAAGAGCGTTATATTGAATTTATTGATTAATCATAAAAATGAAAACTTTATAAAGCATTCACTTAAGCAAATAAAAGGTTGATTAAAATGGATGTTTACACCACCACCAAAATCTGATGAAAATAATGCGTGATGCAGTATATTTGTAGGTATTTTGTATGGAATATTACACCACCAAAATCTGCTGAATGAAAAGTTCAGTATATTTGTAGGGGTATTTTGTATGGGAGTATTTCATCTGCTGTAATAAATATAAATTTATGAAAAGCAATTATATTTAGTATAAATATAATTTTGCAATATATTTAGTTTTTCTTTTACAAATATTAAACACAGCAAATATTAATATATGTATGTAATATAAGGTGTTACGGGTTTATACGGGTTTAGGTCTTACAGGTGGTATTTAAGGTGGTTTAAAAACCTGGTTCATATCTTAAAATGTTTTTAAACAATGCATGCCTTTTATTTGTTTTCCCTGAACCCTGCGTCAAAGTCATGCCTTTTATTGTTTTCCCTGATTGTTATTTGACTCAAATTAGAACACGGAAGGAAATTTAACTTGAGCCTGATTATCGAGAATCCAAGCACAATTGGCTTGTGTAGATCATGTAGTTATAATGGTTGTCTCTTTTCAAGTAAATTATGAGTTTTTATGAAGGTTTAATGCAAAATATATAAATAATATAGTGTCCCATATTCAGTCTGACATACAGTGCTCAGCGTAAATGAGTACACCCCCTTTGAAAAAGTAACATTTTTAAACAATATCTCAATGAACACAAAAACATTTTCCAAATTTTTGACAAGATGACAAGTTTTTATTAACATCTGTTTAATATAACATCTGTTTTTTTTAATTAACATGAAGTAAGGTTAATAATATAACTTAGATTACACATTTTTCTTTTAGTTTTTACTCAAATTAGGGTGATGCCAAAATGAGTACACCCCAAATACACCCCACAAACAAAAACTACTAAATCTAGTACTTTGTATGGCCTCCATGATTTTTAATGACAGCACCAAGTCTTCTAGGCATGGAATGAACAAGTTGGCGACATTTTTCATTATCTTTTTACCTCTTTTTTGGATTTTAGAGATTAATGGAGAGGTGTTCGATGGGTTCAACTTGTCCTCTCAGAATTCCCAGTTTTCGATTGGGTCACTGAAACTTTCACCCTGTTTCTTCTTCAGACAATCACTTAGATGTGTGTTTAGGATCGTTGTTCTTCATGTTGGAAAAGTGCACGACGACCAAGGGCACGGAGTGGCCTTAGATTAGCTTTCTCTTTCATGTTGAAAATGCACGACGACCAAGGGCACGGAGTAAGATCTTCTCTTTCATTCAACAATGAAATTTCCCCGACCAGCAGCACTATGCAGCCCCACATAACAAAAATAGGCACCATCCCCCGACACCAGCGCTCACCTGCAGCCCCACATTGCCACCACCATGTTTCATCAGCATTTTTCTTTGTATTCCTCACCTTTGCGACGCCTCAGTTTGAAAGCCATCATCACTCACAGAGTCATGTCCCAGAGAATAGAGTCTTCCTTTGTCAGTCTGGCAAACTTTTAGGCGGGCTTTTTTGTGCCTGGGCTAACCTAGGCGGGCTTTTTTTTTTTTTTGCCTGGGAGAGGCTTCTTTCTGGACGGCACCCATGACGGCAACCATGCCATGCCTTCCTCTGCAGTGTACGCCCGTATTGTGTCCATGGGAAATAGTCACGCCCCAGTTTGGCTTTTCTACTTCTTTAGATAACTGCAGTGAACTTGCATGTCGATTTTCTTCAACCCTTCTCATCAGAAGACGCTCCTGACGAGGTGTTAACAACCTGGACGTCTCTGGTGGAGATGGTTGCACATCTTTTTTAAATGTTTGTACCACTTTTGCTTACAGTATTCTGACTGATAAGTAAAGCTTTTGCTGATCTTCTTGTAGCCTTCACCTTTCTTGTGTAAAAAAATTTTCTTTCTCAGTCTTGTATTTTCTCTCCAGTTGACAGCATGAAAGGGAAGGGGTTTTTCATGTGGTAACAGCCTTTTTATTGGGAAGGGGTTTTCTTTGTCGCCTTTTATTACTGTTCACTCTGTGTAATGAATAATTAGACTGTGGTACTTGTTTAAATTAGACTTGTTAAATTAGACTAAAATTTAGTCTAAAATTTAGCTTTGCTCCAGAGACTTTCAGTGGGGGTACTCATTTTTGCATCACCCTAATTTGCATCACCCTGAAAATTGAAAAAATTGTTATATTATTAACCTTACTTTCTGTTATAATCAACAGATTTAAAACTTTTTGTTACATTTTGGAAAATGTTTTTGTGTTAAACATTGAGATTTTGTTTTGTTATATAAATGTACTCATTTTACCATTTGGAAAATGTTTTTTGCATTGACAACTTGAATTTATTGTTCAAAGGGGGTGTAATACGAAACTGTAATGGATTAGGAGATTAGTTTTTGTTAACATTAAAATTAAATAAACTTATGAAAATATAATTAATTAATGGCAATATTTTTTTTAAATAGTACATTTTATTCAAGTCTTTATCTTATTTGCTAGTTTTTGCATATCGCGTGAACAATTATCTTATGAAAATATAATGAATTTATTGCAATATTTTTTTTAAATAAAAAGTAATATTGAACCACAGTCATTATCTATTTTTTTAATTATCCTGTTCAATCTTGATAATATACTTACTCAAATTCGCTGAATTACATTAATTTTGCATTTAATTTTCAAATGTTTAATAATCTTACATTTTTAAGCAGTAATGATTCATTATTATATCACTTGTTAAATGGTTATTAAATGAGTCATATGCTGTTGCATTAACAGTGTGATTAAGTTTGTTTGCGCCCTCCAACTTTTTTTAGCACAAGCCGCCACTGATTTCCAATCATTTTTCTTAAACCAATAACTTTATTTTCTACAGTCTGTTAGTAGAAAATACTTAGGTTATCTCAACATCGAGTAGTTTGCTTGGATTACACAAGCATTTTACTGTATCTCTGAATAGCCTACATCTTCCCTAAACATCAGTCTTGTTATAGTCTACATGGCTAGATGTCTTCATGTGTACATTAGTGTATGAATCGTGTGACAACCACAAACAATAGCTATCCTGGCCACTTAGACATGCCTCATTTCACCTTCCCCATCGCCACCGCGACTCATCGCCTTCTCGGAGGGGCCACATCCATGTCACCCACCAACACAAACACACACACACCTGCTGTTGCAGCCTGAAGGAGAAGGGTTAAATCCCCCCACCCTTATACACACAAACAAACACAACTCTCGTGCAAACGGTCCGCTCGCATACTCGCGCGCACACCCCCACCCCAGTTCTACACCAACAGTCAGTTGTTAGGGGGAGGGGGTGTGAAGGGGAGAGGCTAGCGGATGTCTTTGTGAGAGCGAGAAAGAGAGAGAGGAACAGAGCGTTCTATTTCTCATAGATGAGCAGCTGCTAGGCAGGACTGTCTTGAAAGCAGAGAGACAGTGAGAGAGACCATTTGGTGCCTGAATGTGAGCGAGCGAGGGAGAGAGAGAGAGACGCACACACTCAGTGTGAGCTTGTGGTTTAAGCAGACACCAGCCGTGCGTTTAGGGAAACCCACAGTCTCATCTCCCTGGGATAAAGGAGTGTTGTTTCTGGCCCTATTCTTTCCCAACTTTTTATGCTGTTTTGTTTTATTCCCTCCATCCTTTCTCTTCTTCCTTTTGCCTGCGGAAAGACCTGGACCGCTGTTACCTCCCTGAAACACGCCGAGCCGGTAAGCGGGCACGCTAACTATTTCTGTTTCCTGCTTTTTGTGTGTGTCAGCCTTGTTGTATCTCATTTCTGCTTCATTCATTCTAATTGCTTGGGTAGAGAGAGGGTCTAGCGCGATACCTAGGTGATGCTGTACCGGCATCCGTCGCAGCCGGCTGGGTGTGGAAGAAGAAAAAGCGAGGGATTGGATGAGAGAGGGAAAGGGGTGTTCTACTTTCTCAACTCCACGATCGGTCAACTGGGGCTCGTCCTCTTTCACTGCAGCACATGGCAGCCTATACACAAACAGACGGACACACAACACCACATTAGCATTACACGTCCTGTAAAACTAACCGTCTGCTTTAGTGAAGCTAATTAACGCACCTATTAGCCTAATCAATACACATCCTCTCACATTAACTGAGGCCAGTGGTGCATAAGGAGGCATTATGGGCAAATAGTCAGGGGCGCTTTTATAGGCGCACTGTAAGCGAAGTGATAGCTTGATCTTCATAGAAATGATACTTTAGTCCCCGGTGACATTTGCACAGGCATTCGGTGCAAACCAGAAACCACACAGGGCTAATTAGGCTGCATGCGGTTGTATGTGTGCATACTTGTGCATCGTTGTAGCTAAAAACATGTGGCATGTGAAGGGCTGAGATAAACGAATGAAACCATGAATGGAGAGACGAACCACTCCTTTTTTTAGATCCTCGCTCGCTCTCGTGTAGGCTACGTGAGAAAGGAAATTCACACCTGAGGGGGGAGAGAGGTGGATGTATGAATGAAGCCCTAATATGGAGTCTGGTCATACATGTCAGGATATGAATGCTTTTGGTTGCCAGACCCCTGACATGTCGGGAAAAATCAGGCAAAATCAGTCATTTTTGGTTATGAATTTGCGAGGGTGGTGAGCTTTTGTTTTTAGTCATTATATAAAAATCACTGTTCCTGGCACAAGTACAAAAGACACCAAATTTGATGTGTAACCTACTCAAAATTTATGCAAATAAATTCAGCTGACAGCAAATATATGAATATAAATATATGTTTTGTTACTAGAAATGATCTAAAATGCTTTTTAAACTAAAAAGTTTTGAATTTGACCATCAAAATATTATATACATCATTAGTTGGTGTCAGCACCATATACACATCAGTTTATCACAAATATATGCTTTACCTTTATATATAATTAATCTGAGGCTGAAAATGTATTTACTTGTCTGTTGCTAGGTCCCTCCCTTTGAACATTTTATACGAGGCCTCTGATTGGCTGCAGACAATGATGCAAGTTTCTCACCCCAAATCTTTCCCCTTCGCCCATGGAAACATGCCTGTCTGCATTTCTTCCTTTCCATCTCTCTACCTCCATTTCAGAGACTGTCTGAACCTCGACTCCATCACTCTATCTCTTCTTTGTTACAATCAGATTAGATGGATAGTGCCAGCCGGTTTCTCTTTGTTGTCTTCCTATTTCAGATGAATTGTATAAAAAATCTACTGGCAGTAAGAAAGAACAATCATTAAAGTTTAATACAGTAGCTGTTCATTCTCAGCGTTCTGCTCTCTGCTGATTTGTGATTTCTGGTCCTGTGCTGGTGGCAATGACTCTGACCCCCACCTACCACATGAGCATTATATATGTGCTGTACTGTAAGTGGGTCAGGGTAGAGAGTGTGGCATGTCATGTGTGTCTCAGGGAAGTGGCCTGAAGCTGGACAGTCATAGAGAGCGTGGGAATCAGGAGAGGAGGGGGCTGAAATGTCTTTGCTAACCTTGGGACAAGCTTCCACCATCACCGCTGCAGCTTGACCCATACGTGCATTAAAATGCATATGTATCAACTTTCCCAAAAGGCTCTACAGTATCAAGTTTAGGGGCTGAATAATGTGCAGAACACCAAGAACTTTCTTTTGTGGTACTTAAAGGGGCAGTTCACACAAAAATGAAAATTCTGACATACTTTATATAATTTACCCTATGTCACTCCCAGGGGCGTTTCTAGCATGCATTTTCATCAGTACTGTGGTATTGGCCCTCATAATCTTTAAAGTCTTCAAAATCGTATTAAATGTTGTTTTGGATACAAATGGATATATATTGTCTATATACCTGCAGTACAGTGTCATTCACAAGCTGCGCACGCTATAATGAGCTGCTTCGTCAACCAATACATTAGCAAGTTTTGCTTTCTAGTAAATGAATGAAATCAAAATGAATTACAAACCATTTAAGACCTTTTTGCAAACTTGTTTGACCAATTTGATCAACAGAGTGAGTCATTTGCGAATCTGGCATTACTAGTTCTGATTCTAAATCGCAAAAACACTATTATAACATTATAAAAAAAATATTCTCAGGTCAGTTTACAATAATCTTCATTGACATATAAAGATGTATTAATATTTTACTGTGACACAGCAGTACTTTAAAAGGGTGTAGTGATGCCCCAAGTCGCTCCAAATGTTCATAACATTTTATCCTCTGCAAAACACGAGAAGATATTTTCAAGAACGTTGCTGCTCAGACAACCATTGACTTTCATTGTATGGAGAAAAACTCATTTTTCAAAATATCTTCTTTGTGTATATGAAATACATGACTTGAAAGGAACACCTTGCTCTGCGATCTCCAGCTTGGTGCCGTTTATCTCCATGAGAATGCTGACATCTTTTATAAGAGGCGTAATGGATTAAATTGGAAACCTCAGTAAAACGCAAGGCTAATTTTAAAAACCAAATCCAAACCAAATCCAGTCAATTGATAACATGTGTGCTATGAAATTGCTGGATTAATGTCTACACCACTAACTTAAGTTCAAAAGACATTTCAAATCAAAAGATGAGGGATTACAGAGCCGTTGTAAAGTGTAAAGACACACATACTATTTTTAATAGCTTGACTGGTCCTCTCTTAAAATCCCACTATACTTTCACTTTAATGACTCACATGAATAATATCACACATTTTGCCAATGGATCTTATGGCATATTAATGAAGTTTCAAAAGGAAGCTTAAAAATTTGTCTCGCTAAACGAGGTCAGGCTTTTTATCAAACTTTCTTTAATGCCTATAATTAATTGAACGAATTTGCAACTTCATTTTACCCTCAATGTGTTTAGCTGTAAGGCACATACTTGTGATTGATTTAGCCATTTTCACGATCAGTGTCTCGCTTCAAGTGCGTTTCGGCACTAATCCTTCAAAAAAATTAAACTCCATTTTCTTACATTCAAAAAGTAGCTACACGTACATCGCTCAAAACGGCTGTCACAGGAAATAGTTACAGATACTATATTAGGTCACGGTGACTGTGTCCACATTTTGATTTCCTACAGGCCTGAGGCGAGAGCAACGGCTGAGACAGCGCTATGTGAGACGGTATGTCTATTTGCATCCATAGCATGTCGAGGCCAGACACTTTACACTGCTGCAGACTCACAGATCTCTTTCAGAAGGGCATGGTGTGTCTAGATGACAGTGGATAGTCTCTGAGACCTCTTTATGCTTTTGCATGCATTTTATGATCAGTGCGTCACCACAATTGGAAATATGAGCGATTTGCAGAGGTATTGTATGTCCAAAACCGTCCAAATGTCCATTGTACAAAAACATGAAAGTGGAACAATCTTGCATAAATTCTAACACTGAAAGCTTCAACTATGTAGCTTCATTTGACAAACAAAATAGCAAACATTTCTGTTTTCAGACAGGTTTTCTCAAAAGGCTCTACTGGGACATTGAGAACCAGACCGCAGTAGGATAAAAACAAGACTGAAACTTTTTATTTGGCAGACAGGCTCTGTGGAGCAGAGGCAAAGTGAGTGATGGTAGAGTTGATAACGGGTTCTCGTCTCCTTTTATCTGTCTATCTGCCCTGCAAAATCAGGCCAGCGAGAGCATGAAAGTTGCTGCCAAACTTCCAATCAGAAGCTTGAGGAGCATATTAACACAAATCCAAATATGCTCACTCCAAAGACACAAGTTTTTTAACTGGGTCATGTTGAAATTTCCATTAGTTATGGGTATCAGAAGCCAAGCAAAAAGCTTGTGATTGAGCTGTGTATCCAACCACACTCTTTTTTGGTGTACATTTTTCTGTCACTTAGTAAAAGGCAAATAAAACATGCAAAGAGTACATCACATGCCCTCACTTTTGAAACATGTACCAAACTACCCAAGATCAAAAGTATATGACCTAGACGGCATAAAATGAGGTTCACTTTGAATCAGAAAAAACATTTGTTTTGTGCAATAGATTTGGCTTAATAAAAAGCACTTAATAAAAGGAATAGCCAACATATTTATAATAAATATCAATGCTTGACTTTAAGTACATTTTTGTACACATTATAAAAAAAGTTGGCAAGGAATTTTATTTACATAGCAAATTTCGGTAATGCTTTTGTTAATTACATTATAGTTTACATGAACTAACAATGAAAAATACTTATATAGCATTCAATAATATTACCTGTAATTAATATTCATTTAAACATTTATGAATAAATGATTCAAATAAAAAGTTATGTCTCCAGACCTGGGTTATATTGTTATATTATTTAATCGAGCTGAGTTAACATGAACTGTTGTATTTTTAACTTACATTAATAAAGATTAATAAATACTGCAACACATTTATTGCTCATGGTTATTGTTAATTACCGCATTAACCATTAATGTTAACGTAATGGGAACTTATTGTAAAAAAAAAAGTGTTACCCAAATTTTATACATTATACATAAAAAAATATAAATAAATAAATCACTAATTAATATAATAATAATTGTGATCATAATGTGAAGAGTGCATCTTCAAGCAAAGTCATCTGAGAATCACTACTTTAGGATTCATATTTCTTCTGTTTTGAATATTGCAAAAATCTTTTGATTAAGATAGAGCATGGCAACCCTGACATAAGGACCCACATAGCTGGTAACTATCATGTTTTTTGGATGCTGGTCCTCAGGGTGAGATGCTAATGTGCTGATGTCCCCGTAAGACTTCTTCAGTCCACCAGCTAGACTGACCAGCATAACAGCTTGGAGCACTGGACATTCATGTCTTTCCAGAACAGTTCTGAACTAAGACATCAGACAAACACGTGTGATTTGAGCATCATTCCAAGGAGATTGCAAGTGTTCTTGCTATATTTAGCACCTGGGTTTGCTCCCTGACCTTAAGCAGGTGTGTTCCACACGGGGAGTGAGAAAGCCAGAGAAATGGGCGAAACAGACACAAACTGGCAGGTAGACCTCAGTGCAATGTGGTTTGCTTGATGACCTTTCAGAATGGCTCATTCACACCAATGGCTATAGCGTCTTTTGTTTTCCCATCAGTACACGGGGCACGAGCCTTTGTGCAAATGGTCACTCTCTTAATGACGCTTTCTGGTGTTTTGCTGACAAAACTGCTATTAAACAATCATATACTCTCACGAGATGTTCTAAACAAGAGATAAAAATGAGCCTGAGGGTAGAATTTGGTTATTATGGATCTGGATATTGCCTTTGTATTTCTTTTAAGGAGACAATGAAGCAAAACGGTGGAATTAAAAATCAATTTATCCATTCCTGACAGTTCGATTGATGTTTGCTCATTGTTTTGCATTGTGTTTTGCTAATAAGGTCCTTAAAATGTTATTCTTTGGAAAATTCCAAAATCTAAAGCTTTATTTTGTGCTACAATTAATTCCTTTCATCAAAAGGAATGAGCAAAACGATGACAGATTCTCTGCGATCAAGACTTTTGTCTCCTGTCAGCCCTTGAGCAAAGGCACACAATGCTAATTTGCAATTGCCCTGTACGCTATTCTCCAGTCTCAGCCTTTTTTCTTCCAGCGCCGTGGATGGAGAGAGCATGGGGGAGGGGTGGCGGTGCAGAATTGTTCCCTTCTTTCTCTCTCCTCTTCCCGCTTCCTGCTCTAGCATGTTTTGCTATTCTCTAATATTGGTGTAGGTGACAAGGGGCCGATGATGGCTGAGCATCCTCAACCCTGTCAGCTGTAGCATTGGATTTCCATTCATTCACTTCATCCGCCGCTGACGCTGCCATCTCCCATCAAGCCCAGAGGCGAGCCCACTGTCAATACCCATTTCTCTTTGAGGACCTGCCATGCTAGGCCAATGCTATCTCACACAGTGTAGAAGCTATAATGATGCTCATTAAAGAAGGTGGACATGTCATAGACAGGAAGTGAGAGGGATAGGCAGAGTGAAAATCATTACTATTATTGTTCACTATTTACTATCCATATATACTTTCATTATTCTAATAAATATATCAGTCTGAAAGTTCTTTCAAAACACGTTTGTATGTTTTAAGTATATTAAGGAGCCATTACAGGTAAAATAATGTGGACTAGTTTATCCCATACCCATATATAATACCTTTATGAATTAAAATCATAAATAAAAGATGCCCCCTTCTAAAGGCACATTCTGATCAAACGGGTGCATCATTCAAGATTAATAATGTGTTGGCTTGGAGGCTTTTACTGTAGATTGACTCTAATTTGCAAACAGAATTTTCACATACTTAAAACCTATTCACATTAAGCCTGAATGTTCATTGTGACAATATTTTTAATAGAAAAATTGGACCTATTCATGAATTTACATTTATTCATTTGGTATATACTTTTATTAAAAAAGTCTTAAACATGAGGAACATCAGAAGCAATTTATATAGCCTACAATATTAGCAGAACACAATGCTCGACCAATGTGTTTTTTATGTACAATTTTTGAGCATAAATTGTACCTTTTCGAGTACAACAGCTTTAAGTACCCTTAAAGTGGCAATGTTGTGTCTTATTTAACCCTAAAAATCTCATAGTAATTCCTCAAGATTACATCTTACCCTAAAGTACAAAAATGCACCTTTAAAGGGTAGATAAGAAACAAAGTTGTTCTTTTAAGGGTACTACCCCAGTGGCTAGTTGTTATACTCCTAATTCTGCACATTTATTTTCTGAAAGTGCAGTTTGTTTCTAAACCGAACAATAAATGAGATTTCAGTTTTCTGGTCATGTTTCATGAGCTCCTGTGTTGGTGACACTAAAACAGAGATGTATTTTCATTAAAAAACAGCTCTTTTAAACAGCATAGAGTCTATTCTCACTAATTTCCTTTAAAAAATAAACAAATAAATATGGCGTTATTGCAAATGGAACTATAAGTGGGATTTTAACGGGCCAAAACAACTTTAAGAGCCTTCTATAAAGAGTGAATGCAAAGAGAACATCTGTTCCAGTTTCTCAGAAAGCTCTTTATTGTAATGTAAGTCCTTTAGATAAAGTCCTTTTGAGGTGACCGTGTCCTGCCGCAGCATTGTTAGGATGTTGCTGGCAAAGGTCAAAGTTCATTAAGATATGCTTGACCTTGTGTTTTGTTCGCTGTGACATGAACATCAGTCAGACCTATATTGTATAAATCATTACAACTTTATCATTTGACATTTAAACACCCTTTTTCTTCTAGGGGTGGACAGGCTTGATCTATGCACTAGGTATGCTCTTGATTAAAGCAAAGACATTTCTTGGTCCCTGGATGATCCTGTCCTCTGAACGGTCAATAAGTCTGAAGTCTCTTAACGCTGCAGTGAATTCAATTGCAGGTCATATTCTGCTGGGCTATACTGAAACTCCACAGCATGCACCCAACCCTTTAAATATTGCTATGACTTTTGAAGAAAAACATATTGTTATCCGTTCAGGGGCGTAGTTTCGTGTTACATGCTCCCTACGTATTCTACGTCCATGTGTACCATTTATAGACTAGGTTATAGACCGATGGTTATACTTTATTAGCATTAAATTAATCAAAAGGGACAGTAAAGACAATTTTAAAGTTGCAAAAGTTTTTATTTCAAAAACACTGTTCTTTTGATTCACTCTGTTCATCTAGAATCCTGGTTTACACAAAGATAGGAAGCAGCACAACTGTTTTCAACATTGATAATAATAAGAAATGTTTATTAAGCAGCAAATCAGCATATTAGAATGATTTCTGAAGGATCTTGTGACACTGAAGACTGAAGTAATGATGCTGAAAATTCAGCTTTGCATCGCAGGAATAAATTACAGTTTAAAATATATTGGAAGAAATATATAGTATGATTGAGAAACTATAACTGGTTTTTATTAATATTGTGAATCAGTTTTTAATTTGATTATTTAGTAATTTTTTAGTATTGGCTTTTAGTTTAAAGAGAGTTGTTTTAGTGCATCAAGTTAAGCTAAAAAAAAAAAAAATATATAAAGTTTTAATATTCTATTTTAAGTAAAAAAATGTATGGCTTAAATTTTTGTTTCACTTTTCATTTTAGTTACTACCGTAGCATATTATATAATATTACAGTTTTTACTATATTTTTTATTCAAATAAATGCATCCTTGGTGAGCATAAGAGACTTCTTTCAAAAAGTATTACCAACCCAAACATTTGAACAGTAGTGTAAACATTTTCATAATCAGTGTACCTAATGATATTTTTAAGTAAAGAGTAATTTTATTGGTAGATTCAATTACATATACATTGTGTTTACATTTTTAGGTGAAAGGAACCTAAATTGTATACTTATTTGTCTCTGTACTTTAAGCTGTGTATTTTAACATCTAAAATGGACACACTTCAGTCTAGCTACAGTAAAACTGATCCTGAGTCAGTTTACATCATGTTAGAGTGGTAAATTAACACCAGATGTTATTCTAGATGAAAAAGGATCATATCAGTCATAAAGTCACTGCAGTGAGCAGATCGCTTTGTGTGCTGCATGATGCTGCACACTGCCTCAGATTTATGAGGGACATTGCCGCATAATGCATTGAGCTAACTGTTAACATGCCTTCTTATTTGGAGGGTAATACTGGGTGTGTGTGTGATGATAGATTGTATCTGGCCGTGCCACTCAAGACATGAATCAGATTATGACCTGTCGAATGTATCCCATGAATCCCTCCCCAGAGGTTTATCACTATATTGTCTGCCCGACTGACTGCTTTAAAACAAGCCACTGTATGTAAGCACATCCATAACCCAATATTAAGGTTTGTGATCAAATTAACAAAGGCTCATGTTTTGCCTAAAGAAAATAAGTACTGCTAGCCTATAGAAGCATTAACCCCCGGTTTCACAGACAAGGCTTAAGCCTAGTCCTAGACTAAAATGTAAATCTGTTTCAACTGAAAGAAACTTGCAGATTGATCTTAAAACAAGTCAGTGCCTTTGTTTTGTCTTAAGATGCACACCAGTAATGCTTTTTTCTAAGCATGTTTATAAAAATTACTTAAATGTCCTAATTAAACTATGTCCTAATCCTGGTTTAGGCTAAGTCCTGTCTATGAAACCAGGCCTATATATTCTTCATTCTGATCAATTTATTTCAAATTACTTAATTAGTCCTATTATTCTCATTCTCATTATTCTTGTTATTTTTAATGAGAATTTAAAAATAGGTGCTTCACAGTTTGTATAACATATACTTTTGCATTAATGTGTTGAACTAATCTTGTTCTCAGAAATAAGAATACAATTTGTTTGTGCTTTTTACAGTAATGAGGAATTTATGAGGTTTGCATAGCGGTCATGAAAATAATGTCATTAATAAAAATGTAAAAATCCTAAAAGGCTTAATTATCTCTTAAGCAACATTTCAAAACATATGGAGAGATTTTGGCTGGAAAAATCCAATGTCACGTTGTTCGCATTCTGAGCCATTTTCTGAAATATGTTGACCATCTCTTTATTTCTCGTTCTTTCTCTCAGGTAGCGGAGGCTGATGCTGTGATACTGCAGGAGAAACATACAGGCTCTCATTTGATGCAGTGAAGTGCTCTGTGAGAAAAACGCAAGCAAAGGTATGGACCAAAAACAATGCATCCCTATTTGTCAAGCCATATGGCACCATGTGAGAAAAAGATGTGAAAATACAAGGCAAAAAAGTGCTTGAAAGCAACTGCATTCTGTCAGCCCACTGCGTGATGGCGCAGATTTTCTCATCGGTTTCAGCACAAACAGCAGAGTCACAACTCCAATCAAAAATAGCCTATGAACAGATGCCATGCAGAAACATTTATAGATATTAGTTTCCATCTTTGAAGCCGTGCTTATTTAGTGCAGTCTGCCATTCATCTCTTTATGCAGTAATGAAACCAACAGATATTTGAGACAAAACTTTAATGTTAAAGTTATGCTACATCCTGAATGTGGCATTACAATAGATATGCTTGGTCAGGTCTGGACTAGGCTGAGCGGATCAGAAAGGGACAGTGTGATATTGCTGTGTAAGCACAAGTTTTTGCTCTAGTTTCTGTCTCAGACAGTTGCGATCCGTTTTTGGTCGGCCTAACAAGCTCCCACCGGGGTAACTTCCTTATAACTAAGTACACTGAGACTCTGTTCTCAATATTTAGTTTTACAAAGTCTGCTTTAATGAATTTCCTTTTTTTTCACTTTAGCCCAAACAAAAAAATATATATCACAGATCATTTTAAACCAGAAAATAGCAAAAACTGCAAAAGATTATGTACTTAATTTTACTGCAGACCACAAATCGATAACTGTGTTATACTAAATTCAGCAGAGGAAATGTTTTGTACACAGGAAACTGCAGCTAGAGAGCTCAAGCTATCGGTAAACCCATGCACTAGTATAAGCCAGCAGTTCTCTAACCTCTCACCCTATCTAAACCAAGCATATATGTATAGGGGTACCACGGAGAAACGGTTTCACCAGACTCTTTTAAATTAAGCCCTGCCTTTAAATAGCTGTCAGAAAAAGAGAAGTGTGAAAAGAGCAGGGCAATGTTGAACGCTTAGCTGCAGAGGGGACCGTTGGTAAGGTTGAGAGGGTTCCTGTGGGGCTGTAAGGCACCAGCCGCATTAAGACGGACTCTTCACAGCTGGGTTCAGGGACAGCTCTGAAGGAGGAGTACAGACTCGGATAGGAGTGGAAAACTGAGAGGGATAGCACAGTGAGGCTTTATTAAGGGAAGTCGGAAGAAGGAAGGCAAACATTTGTTGACTGGTAAGTAAAGGACAGTCATATGTGTCAAGCTATATGCTTTTTGTTGACGTGACAGATACGGAAGATTAATTATTGGTTGACAGTTTCAGTTTTTCAGTGAGAGCTTTGGGGAGACAAAAGATTGTTGGATCTGCGGTTTACGTGAGAGTGTCTGTTGGAATGAGGCACAAGGGATAACGATAGATAGATAGATAGATAGATAGATAGATAGGAGAGAGAGAGAGAGGAGCAGATAGATAGATAGATAGATAGATAGATAGATAGATAGATAGATAGATAGATAGATAGAGATGGAGGAGATAGAGAGAGAGATAGATAGATAGATAGAGATAATAGATAGATAGATAGATAGATAGATAGATAGATAGATAGATAGATAGATAGATAGATAGATAGATAGAGCTAGTTAGATAGATCGATAGATAGATAGATAGACAGATAGATAGATAGATAGATTTAGAGATAGATGATAGATAGATAGATTGGATATTAGATAGATATAGATATCATAGATAGATAATAGATAGATTAGATAGATTAGTATTTTACAGACAGCCAGATAGATGATAGATATTTTGATAGAAGAATAGAAGAAGACAGACAGACAGACATGATGACAATAGAGAGACAATAGTATTTTACAGTCATGCCAGACAGCAATTTGAAATTGAATTGAATAAAAAGACAGACAGACAGACAGACAGACAGACAGACAGACAGACAGACAGACAGACACAACAGACAGACAGACAGACAGAAAAAACAGACAGACAGACAGACAGACAG
This sequence comes from Ptychobarbus kaznakovi, assembly GCA_027422405.1. Lineage (NCBI taxonomy): Eukaryota > Metazoa > Chordata > Actinopteri > Cypriniformes > Cyprinidae > Ptychobarbus > Ptychobarbus kaznakovi. The sequence continues at coordinate 18,054,837 of CM049802.1, read as the reverse complement.
ACAGACAGATTCGGTCAGCCAGACAGACAGACAGACAGATAAAGACAGACAGAAAAGGTCAGACAGTCATACAGACAGACAGATTAGGAGACAGACAGCAAACAGATAAAGATTCAGCAGACAAATTAGTCAGCCAGTCATCAGACAGAGAGATAGACAGAGACATTCAGTCAGACAGACAGACAGACAGACAGACAGACAGACAGACAGACAGACAGACAGACAAATAGAGACACAAAGAGACAAAGACAGACAGACAGACAGACAGACAGACAGACAGACAGACAGACAGAAAGACTGGTATATACTTTAGACGTGGATTTGGCTGGTAAATGATGAAAGCCTCAAATAGAGAGAGAGTACAGGCGTGAGAGGCAATGTGGTCCAGCCATGGAAACATGGCTCTACTGGTGGTTGCCAGGAGACAGGCAGAGGGGGATATATTGCCTCTTAAGTGATAAACAGGCGGAGAGGAGCCATCTTTGCGTTGTGTGCTATACGCGGAGGATATGGCTTGATTTGAAAGATTTAAATGCCTACATATGAAATAGACAGATTCTTATTTCCAACATTTGTGTCTCTTGGGAAATGCTATGATAGGTTTTATGTTATCATCAGTGCCACGATAATCCAGCTCTTTTATATCATGAATGTTTCTATATACTAGTCTGTCCAGAATTATTCCTCTAATGCAAGCTTTTACTTGCACCATTTGTGTCCATTGCCAACTGCAGTTGATGTTTAGTGCATGCAAACTGATTTAACAAACAAAATGGTTATGTTGATGGTACAACATTATATGCCGACCAAATGCAATGCAATAAAGCAACAAGCAGCAAAGACATTTATTCTAAGCAAATCAGAGTTTTTGTCAATCATTTAGGTCTATTTATGTCATGTTGAGCTGGTCAGCCTTGCCCATGATGAAATCTCATTGGTCCAAAATCCCACTTCACATAAGTGATTATCTATAAATGTGTCATGTCACATAGCATTTTTGCTTTCAGTATGAACAGTCAGATTAGCTATAAACGTTGAGTCACAGCTGGTTAGGACAGGCAGACCTCAGCTATGTGCTACTACACAGGGTTAATGTGAGTTCATCTAATATTACCATGCCATTATTTTAAGTTACTGTACATCTCAAGTTACAAGATGCTAGATCACCACCAAAAGGTGTTTGTTTGTTCCTGTTTGTGCAGTTTGTGTCACGATCGCTGAGTTATTTCTGTTCTTTTCCTGTTTTATATTTAAATGCTGCATTGCAACAAACAACACAGTGGAGGAAAAACACTAACATAATATTCACATCTTTAAAGGCATGCAGTAATTTTAGCACACTGCCGTAATGACGAAAAGAAAGAAAAACTTTTTTTCTGTCTCCACAAAACATTACAGCAATGTTACAGCACTTTGTCAGAAGGATTATTTTGTTGAATCATTTCAGACACAAACAGCCTTTTTATTACAGTCCACCCTATGAAAAAAACTAGCAGCATTTTCCAGCTTTATGCACAGTCCGTCTCTTACCACAGCATATGACAACATCCAGTGTTTTTGAAGTGAAAATACACACTGACAGTCTAGGAGTCTTGCTAATGAGTATTATCTAGGTTGTATTTCTTTGTACTGTATGTATTTGTCTTCCTTGCCCAGGTTTGCCGGCCATGGGGAACCTCATTAAGGTCCTTGGCAAGGATTTAGAGAACTGTCCTCATTTTTTCCTGGATTTTGAAAGTAAGTTTTTCGCTGGTGTATGGTGTGTGTACGTTTGCTTGGATGTGTGTATGTGTGTGTGGTGTAGAGATATCCTCTAGAATGGATTAAGACAGACTGAAGATTTTTTGTTTCGTTTTTGGAAACTGTTTTTGCTCTCTTCACAATTCTGTTCACTCGTTTCCATTCATGTATAGAAAGAGAGTAGAAAGGAGGAGTTTCCATGTGACCATATCAACATCACCCAAGAATTTCGACACCTAAAGTCCATCCCACACCCTATGCGCCCCGACCCCCATCCCAGACTCCACGCACATTCACATGAACACACACCCAACATCAGACACACCTTTGCCACATCTCCCATGACCCACACGCCTCTCCCTTCTCTCTGTTCCAGGGGGATCATGGGAAATCTCCTGAAACTGATGGCTTGCACCGAACTTGAGCATGGCCCACTAGTTTTCCTTGACTTTGAACGTGAGACCATCAGCTTCTTATGTTTTGAGTTTGCTTTTCTTTCCCATTTGATCATGGTTCCACCTCATTCGCTGTCCTCTACATTTTCACTTCCTTTTCTCCGCCATCCCTCTGTTTGTGCATCAATGCCTGGCATTCAAAGGTTTTTCGTGACCTCGATTTGTGACGTGACTTTTTTTGCGCACCTCTCCAGGTCGGCTGTGGTCCGCTGAATTAAAGGTCGTCGTACGAATGCCATGCTTTTTTTTAGCAATTCGAGTGGGATGGAAAGCATAATCACATAACACTTAACTTATCTCCGCTTTTTTGCCCAAACCTTTGCAGACATGTAAAGTGTTTTGGTTCCATAATCTGTTCCTGTGTGTCCTGTGCATCTGGATGTGTGTGTGTGTGTGTGTGTGTGTGTGTGTGTGTGGAATGTGTGTGTTGTGTGTGTGTGTGTGTGTGTGTGTGTGTGTGTGTGTGTGTGTGTGTGTGTGTGTTGTGTGTGTGTGTGTGTGTGTGTGTGTGTGTGTGTGTGTGTGTGTGTGTGTGTGTGTGTGTGTGTGTGTGTGTGTGCATGTGTGAATGCATTATTAACCAGTCTGAGGATATAAGGAAGTGGGAAAGGAAGCTGTCTATTGAAAGGGGAGCCTCAATTTCCCTTTTCACTGATGTAGTGTTTCCTTTTTAACCCTTACCTAAGCACTTCTCTCCCTCCTGAGTAATCCTTCCTTTTATGACACCTCTAACAGCAACATGCCTAACATCTCCTTTTTATGGTGGAAATAAAACTCCTGTCCCTCAAGTGTGAGAACCCAGAAGACTTTGAGTGGTTGTTGTCCAGTCTATAACATAGGTTGTCCTTCCTCTAAGAATGTTTCAGTTGTTTGGAGACGTTCTTGAAGTGACACAAGACATACAGTGTTATGCATTTGTCTGTAATACATTAGAGGGTCAATGACATAGGTTCATTTTCTTTCAAATATATTGATCTGATTCTGAATACACCTCTTGTATGACGGGCATATGTTCAATTTCTAAATGTTTATTAAATGTCTCTTTAAAAAGTATTATAATAATAATCTTTAATTATTTCTCAAAAAGCAATAAGACAATTGTATGTAAAATTATTTTATATTATTAATAAAATATATTACAATTGGTGTAAACAACATGTTGCCATAACACAAGAAAACCATAAAAACAAGAAATACTATCACAGCGATGACCCATGTAGACTATAACTATATGTATAATAATGTTATAATAATAATGTTAATATATTTTACTTTCAATTTTTTTTTGAAAATAATAATTACTCATATGCAATTAAGTTGTAAGGAAAATATGTAAAAGTACTTTTCTTGATGGTTATACCACATATATGATGGTAATGCTGTCTTGACCATTCTTGTCATTGACCCTATAGCAGAATTTGCATAATATAAAGAAGTAATATCAAAATGTTGAATACAACAAGCTAAAAAACAAATATATAATAAATGGACAGCAGCCGCTCTCCCGATCTGTACTTTGTGATTTTGTGACAGCGAAACAATGATCACCTGCGTTACACCGCACTGGTTTACATTTCCTCAGTTCTGAAATGGGGTTAGTGTGCCGCTAATGGCATTCATAAAAATTCAATATCTCAAATACAAGACACAATGGCATAGAGCTTTTACACAGGCTTTGAGGCTCTGATACATGTTATTAACCAAAAGGTGTGTGTGGTGCACAATAAAAGTGTGCAAAAGGGAAAGCAAACATTACATTGCTACTGTAGCATTGACACCTGTCTTCAGACTCGGTTCTTTGAAGATCACAGGCAGGATGAGCAAACAGACCTGTAGGTGTTATGACTGGGAGGAGCCATTGGCAATTTCACTGAAGTGTAGAGTGTGTGTTTGTTTTTGTACTGGAGCATGTTTGCTCAGCTGATAGCACAAACAGCTATGTGTGTATTCAGTCAAACACTGACAGAGAAAATGCATCAAGAACCTCTGATAGGGTTAACTGCTTCAATATACATTACATCCCCTCTGTTTGGATGCAGGATAAAGAAGTGTGCTTGTAAATCAGGCTGAGATGCCCAGCTTCACAGATCACTTACCTTACAGAGGCTTGAGAAATCTGATCTAGCAATTAACGGAATTTAGTGAAATGCTGTCTGGTCCAATTTGTCCAATGTACGCACAGCTCTCACAGAAGTCACTTTCAATCCAAACACCTTTTCACCTATAGAGGAAATTCACAATCAAACAGATTCCAATTGAAATTTCAAAACATCGAGTCCAAACATCTTGATGGGGTTATTCCTTACAAACACCGCTTTTCACTTCATAAGACATTAATTGATGGACTGTAGATTATTGTTATGTTTTTATCAACTGTTTGGACTCCTGTTTGGATGTATTGCATATCATGTGGTTAAAAACGAAAAGCTAAATAGAGACGTCCACCAGAGGAAGATATTCTGTTTGCTTTCCTGCCTGCTATCATCAGCTTATTAATCAAATGCCTGATGCTTGCTGTGTTGGAAGCTGACACAACTCTTTCAACCCATCCCAGCCTCGCCAACAACTCCATATGGAGCTGCCTCATTGGCCGTGGCCTTTCATCGACATTTCACATCAGAGCTATTAATATCAGCCCTACAAAATCCTGACACACACTGACACAACCCAAATCCTCCTCATGTACTTCCGACTCACAATAACACCATCATCATTACCAGATTAATCCATATGGATTTATGGTTCCTATCTTTCAAAGCTCGTTGGAAAGTGCTTTCCCTCTCCGGGAGCCAAAAGATGATGATAATATCCAATGTTAGCACCAAATAAGCTCACACCATGAAGCCTTTTTGTAATTATTGGTCCAGTTGACTGGTTGAACGCAATCCAATTTATCAAAAACAAAACTCATCAGCACAAGAAGAAATGATATCAGTGTAATAATGTGACAAAGGTGATCTATAACTCAGGTTGGCCGAATAATTGAAAGAGGACTATGTATATTTTGAGCATTCATGTATATCTGTCACATTCTGACGACTCGATCTGACTCCTGCCCACAGATGCTCAGCCCACAGAGGCCGAGACAGCCGTGTGGAACCAGGTTAGTGCCGTGCTGGAAGAGGCGCATGGTATACTGGCGGAGTTACAGTCTTACAATGGAGCAGGACAAGAAATAAGAGAGGTGGGGCTGTTTTTGCATTTATTAGTTGTGCTTACCTTTGCAAACCCTGCTGCTACAATGCTATATTGCTCTGGGTGGTTGCTATGATGTTTTGGCATGATTGGCAATGCCAATCACTAATGAAAAATTAGATAAATAGACAAAAACTGTCATTTGTGTATCTTTTGTTCACAAATGCTGAATAAAAAAATACATAAAAAAACAGTAAAAACACTGTTTTCTATTTAAATATATTTTAAAATGTAATTTATTCCTGTGATGACAAAGCTGAATTTTCAGCATCATTACTCCAGTCTTCAGTGTCACAAGATCCTTCAGAAATCATTCTAATATGATGATTTGCTGCTAAAACATTTCTTATTATTATCAAACAGTGCTCCTTTATATTTCTGTGGAAACTGTGATACATTTTTTCAAGCCTCTTTTTCAATCAATATAAAGATAAAACAAGTACAGTATTTATTTGAGATAGAAATCACTTGTAACGTTATAGGCTAAATGTAACGCATCCTCACTTAATAAAAGTATTAATTTCTTTAATTAAAATAAACGTATTTATTTAAAACTGCATTAACACTGAAAATAAAATGTATCTCTGTAATACTTGATTCAATAATGCCATTGAGTGATCATATTTTTGTATAATGATGGTTAAATTGGATATTTCACCGTCATACATGACGATACACTGATTTCATGAATGGTGAGCATAAAATCTTTGATAGATGATACAGTTAGCAAGAAAACTGAACACTGCAGCTAATCTAATCTAAAGTAAATTGGCTGTAAATAAAACTAATAATATGATATACATATATAAGTCTTTACATTCACCTTTGACCAATTTAATGCATTCTAGTTGAATAAAAGTATTATTTTCTTTCACATATGTATGCAACCGTGGTGTTTTTCACCCCTTTTTTCAATTTAATGAAACAACAGTTTTTTGCCTGGGTTATTAGTACAAACCCATAACTTCAGTAATAGTGTTGCTTACCATAAAAATATCCACTGATAGTTTTCATCCTGAGCCAGGAGTCAATTCGCCTGTTATAAAGCACCTAGGCATTATAAAGCATAAGGTTTGAGCAGTTTTCAATCATTCTGGTCTATAAACAGCACAGTAGTTATTCAGCGGTGAATGTTTCACATTGCTGAATAAATCGCACAATCTAACTTCATTTAAAGTCTACAGATGACCTTGAATTTATAGTCAGTGTAAATGAAGGTTATGGTTTCAGTTGTTCTCGCTCTCGTCCTTCTCTCCAGGCGATACAGAACCCCAATGACCTCCAGCTGCAGGAGAAAGCCTGGAATGCAGTCTGCCCCCTAGTGGCCAAGCTCAAGAGATTCTACGAATTTTCTCTCAGGCTAGGTAAGTGGGTGGCCATTGTTTTCCAATTGTCTTTTTTTATAGTCATGTAATGGGCCTTGCATAAACGAGTCGTCCAACACGCTGACCATGCGTACAACAAGTGCTGCAAGCATCCGTTTCTTTCCTCCTCTGCAGCTGACCTCGTAAAGAGTTGGCATGGCAACCGCGGCAGCAGAGCGTAGAGGAGACTGCGTTTCGGCCTCCCATGCACACTGACAATTCAGTATATGGTTTGCAATAGTCCATCAGCTGCCTCTTTTTTCACAGCAGTGCTGACTAGTGAGAAACGCAGATCTCTGGCCAGACAGATAACATGCCGATAAGCTTTTCCGTGCCAAGGTATGGCATCGCAGTGGCTCATGAGAAAAAGAGACCCCACCCTTCTCAACACATCCTGCTATCCACAATATCTGGTCCCTGGCTGATAGAGTCAGATTTCTCGGTAGGCCTCCAGATAAAACATATCAGCTTCTTATTTATAGTAGGGCTGCTGCATATTTGATGAGAGGAAAGGATAGCTCCTCTGGAGACATGCTTTGGCATACTAATGACATTCAGACACGGCTGAGCTCTGACGGTGTCTTCTAGTCACCAAACAGGAAACAGCTTTAAATAGTACAGACAGACCTGCAGCATGAATTCACTATGATAATATTAATGCAGTGATAATATTGATGGAACTGCATTGGCACTGCTTATGAAATGTCTCTCTAGTCTGGAATACTTGATTCAATAATGCCATCGAGTGGTCATATATTTTTTGTATAATGATGATTAAACTGGATATTTCACTGTCGTACATGACAATATCCCGATGCTGCATTCATAGCTGTCATATATTGTAATATGGGCTGGGACAATTTCAATATTTATTGCAATCTTTGATAGATGACTAGAACCTCAGAAATATCCAGTTAAAGCAAGAAAACCAAACACTGAAACTAAAGCATAGAAAAGGTAACTTGGCTGTATTTACAATACTATAGAGATATAAGAATAATAAAACAGAAAGAATACATTATTTAATTATTTATTATTATATTTAAACAGTTACTCTTGTGATTGCAAAACTGAATTTTCTATAACAACAACAACAACAATAATAATATAATGGGTTATTTTTGAAAGGAAGTTAAATATATGGTAATTTAAACTTGAATCAATATTTCACAATCATATTTCTAAATTTGGTAAACCACCAAATAATAATAACTGGAATAACATACAGCCAGCTGGACATTTTATTCCCTGTTAATACATTGGTTTGGAGTTGGTTATTAAATGAGCTTTAAAAGCAGCCAGAAACATGAATGATCATTAATGATCCCGGTCATATACTGCAGTTGGAAGTCAGTAATGCTTGCATCAGCTGTGGCTTCCAACATTCTCCAGTATCCAGGCAACACTGACGGGAACACAGGTTCTTACGATAAACTGCAGCAATTAGAAAAATACAAAAAGAGAGGCGTTAGAGGTAAATACAATGGTAACTGTTGTGCTGGTAACCATGGAGATCAAATACGCATATTGCAGTGCTGTACTTTTAATACATTATGCAGGTATGCCGTGTCGATTACAAATCAGATTAAAGGCCAGACTCGAGGTGTGGGAGGAAAAAAACGGATGGTAAAAGGCTTCGAAAATCTTGAGGGACGACAACAGCATTCACTGTGAATGAATTTAAAAAGACAAATTGCTAGAGAGAAATGACTGTATCAACTGTACAGGACAATTCAATCTGTAATCAATCTGTGTTTGCAGAGAACGCCCTGCGCAGTCTTTTGGAAGCCCTCACTAGCCCACCTTACGCTCCCATGCAGCATCTGGAGAGAGAGCAGGCCCTCGCCAAACAGTTCGCAGAGATCCTGCACTTCACTCTCAGCTTTGATGAGCTCAAGGTGAGCGTTTCTCACACATTACTCACTTTGATTTCACGTGGCATGAGCTCAGCTAAAATATTTAGATCTGCACTCAGTCAAGACTCTCACATTGAAGTTCTTAGAGAGTCACGTTGAGTAAAATGTCTAAATGGCAACACTGTTAGCTGGTCTGTCTCTAAAGTGCACCCTTGAGAATTGAGAATCTAGGAAATAAATCTTCACAGTGAGAGGTGTGATTTGCCTCAATATTTCTTACACCACTTGAAGTCGGTAGTCTTCATAATAATCTATATTTAAGGCGCTTTTGACATTTCTAAATCCTGTCTCTACTAGATGACAAATCCAGCCATACAGAATGACTTTAGTTACTATAGGAGGACCATCAGCAGGAACCGGCTGAACAACCAGCAGGTAAGTTCACAATCTGCTGAAATTGATATTACTACACTGACAATAATTTGGTGTAGAAACCATTTTGTTTACTCAGAAAATGCTAGCAAATTTCACAAACAACATTTTACAATTGCTTTACAGTTAGAAGCGGAGAACGAAGTGAATAATGAAATGGCCAATCGGATGTCGCTCTTCTACGCCGAAGCCACACCCATGCTCAAAACTCTGAGCAATGCCACGACTAAGTTTGTGTCGGAGGTAATTCATCTGAATCTTCTGTAAATACAGCATAGTTCACCCAAAAATACTTATGTTGTTCCAAACCTGTGAGATTTTCTTCTTGAACACAAAATAAGATATGTTAAAGAATACTGGTAACCAGTTGACGGTAGCCATTGACTTCCATATAATTTTTTTTCATACCAAAAGAAGTCAATGGCAAAATATGACAATTGAAATTTTTGGGTGAACTATCCCTTTAAAGAAGAGTAGCCTACATATAAACAAACATGTCAATGTCAGGGGAAAATACAAAGAAATTGGGGATTTCTTTTTTTATTGGTTTCAAGTTTTTACTTTTAAATAGTATATCCAAATACATATTAATGACAGTTTTAATTTGTTCAATATAGGTATTTTTCCAACCATTTGACTTCCTGTGAAATGGAGAAAACAGAAATGTTGTCGCCCTCTACAGGCTCTTACCGGTGTTCATTTCTATGCATGTTGCAGAACAAGACTTTGCCAATTGAGGACACCACAGATTGCCTGAGCACTATGGCCTGCGTGTGCCGTGTCATGTTGGAGACTCCGTAAGTTCATCTGATTCAACGTCTTTTCAATAAAACAATGTGATCACTTGAACATTTATTAATGTAAATGATCCAGAATACATTCAATTTAGCTTAAAGTGATCCCTATTTCCTGTCCAAAGGGAGTACCGGTGCCGTTTTACTAACACAGACACCATGCTGTTCTGCATGCGTGTGATGGTGGGCGTCATCATCCTTTATGACCATGTTCATCCAGTGGGTGCCTTCGCCAAGACGTCCAAGATTGATGTAAGAACACTTTATTAGTTTCAGGTACACTGGACCTAAACGTATTTAGACACTTCAGCCAAACCTAAAATATATTAATGTCATTGGATTATAACAACATTTTAAATTGATTACTGATTACTGTAATATTATGTAATAACAGTAAAAAACAAACTGTGATATTGTGAAAATATTCGATTTTTATTAATGTAATGGTAAAGCTGAATTTTCAGCATCATTATTCCAACCTTCAGTGTTACATGATCCTTCAGAAATCATTCTAATATGCAGATTTTCTGCTCTATTATTGGGGCACAATTATTAATAATGGTTATTATTTTCAATGTTGAACAGTATTATTTGCAATGTAAGTCTTTTGTAACATTATAAATGTCTTTACATAAAAAGTAGTCTCTCGTTGTTTCCACAACAATATTAAGCAGCACCGTTTTCAACATTGAAAATAAGAACCATTATTATTAAAGCATAAAAAGACATGTATGTTGAGCAGCAAATCAGCACATTATAATGATTTCTGAAGGTGTATGTAACACTGAAGGCTGGAGAAATGATGCTGAAAATTCAGCTTTGCCATCACAGGAATACATTACAATTGAACATATATTAAAATAGAAAACAATTGCTTTAAATTGTAGTAATATTTCACAGTGGTAGTAGTAAATAAATGCAGCATTGGTGAGTAGAAGAGACTATAAACATTTTTGAAAAACATTTTTAACAAACGCTATTGTGTGACTTATAGCACACAGGTCATGTGGCCTACTTTTATGGTGTTTATTTGTTGTATGGGGCCTATTGTTCGTTTATAGAAAAGAGAAGCCTGGTGATTCGACCTAGTATCTCCACACACTGTAGTACGTCTAAATCTAGAGCAGCGCTAGAGGGGTTTGTGGTTGTTCACATGCTTTTTTTGCGTGTGTGTGGGTGGGCGTCCATGATCACAGTCAGGGGTGAGGGACAGAAAGGGGTGACCTTTCTTTTAAAGCTGTGTTTTTGCATTCATGTGTGTGTGCGTTTGCAGATGAAGGGCTGCATCAAGGTGTTGAAAGAACAGCCTTCCAACAGCGTGGAGGGACTGTTGAATGCACTGAGGTGAGTGTGCAGTACAACACTTCCCAACTGTACATGGATAAAAAACAAAAATGTGCAGAACATGCATGACCTAAAAGCTTCTTTCTTTCACCCAGGTATACAACAAGACATTTAAATGATGACAGCACCTCTAAACAAATCAGGGCCCTGCTTCAATGAGAGCAGAAAGAGTGGCAGCAGAGAAAGAGACTGACTGTCAGAGAACAAATGACGGTGGCTGGCAAACCTCTGAAACCTGTTTGTTTACAAGAGCAAAATGCAACTTGATCTCAAATTAAATAAGATATTCTAGAAAAGAGAAAGGAACATGAAAATATATATATATATAGATATAGATTGTTGATGGTTCATCATCGTGTGTCATTTTATAAAAGCAGGAAATATATATATATATATATATATATATGTATATTAAAATTCAAAAAGCAAACAAAACTACCCGATACAAATATAAAGGTCTTGGAAAAACATATTAAACTTTTAGGAACTAAGTTAAAACGCGATAGTTAAAACCACCAACAAAATGGTTCATATTCCAAGTTACGTCTGAGAGTATTTTTGCACACTTGAAAAGGAATCCCACTTCACAGGAAAGACTTTAATGTGGCTTGAAACTGTGTATAGTTCAGATCCATATTCATGCGTTTAGACTCGATTTGATTTGTAACGCCTTTGCCTCATTATCCTCGATATGCTCTATCCAATGCATTCTGGGAATCGTGTGTTTCCGGATAAAACTGCTGTCCATGGCATTTCCTCTTTGGCACAAAGTCTGTTACAGAACAAATGTAAAGATCACATACTTGAGACACATCACAAGCGCATACTATATCCATCTAGCTGTATATATTCGGAAAGCACAGGATAGTTTTGTAAAGAAATTAAGCGTTTTGTTAAACTTCTTCAATAATGCTGTACAGCAATACTCTACCGAGGTGACAACTGCGAACACGATCATTTGAAATGCCTCCATACCAATATAAGAGACATCGGATAATGCTAACAGCTCGTCTGTGGAGGTTAAAGGCCGGTTGTACATATGAGACGAACAATCCTTTAAATAGCTTGATTTTTTTTTTGCTCTTGTAAAGTTTGGATGCTAAACGGAGCGAGTAAGCCATGAAACTGTAACTCAGACGCAAACACATTCTGCCCAGTGCCATAGCTGCTTAACGTACCACTGCATCTCATTCAGAGTCCACATATTACAGACATCATCTGTAGAAAGTGAGGAACAAATAAACCAAACCACACCATTGTGAACGACAACACAGCGATGTGGATTTGCTTTCCTCTGTATCCAAAAGCAAATTATTGCCAAATGAGACTGCGCCATTGCCTTTTAGATAAACAGCCGAGTGATTCATTTGTCATGAACACAATCTAAATCTTGAGATACATTATATACACTCAGAAAACGACAGACTTGAAGCTGCAAAACACTTGGTGTAAATAAGAGGAGTTTTCTTGTGGAATCTTATGAGACCTAAACAAATGTTCAGTAGAGATTAATTCTGTTAGAATTACAGAATAAAAAAAAAGATGTGGGTTGAAAAACAAAAGAATGAATCAAAAAGATTACCGTGACAAACGCAGTGCTGTGTTTTGAGTGTCTCTCGCCATTAGTCGAACTTGATTTGATCTTCTAATAAGTTTTCTATATGGAGTTTTTTTGCAAAACAAAAGCTCTGTATGAATATATAGATGGCATGCTGTAAAAGTTCAGACAAGACTGTAAATACGGTGTTTTTATTCATTTTTAATTGTTCGGTGATTCTGAATTGGGTATGTGTTGTCTCTAAGAAAACCATGCGTTTTGGCTTGGACCATCGGATTTGCCGTAGACATTTGTTCCAGATCTTCAACTTCATATCAGCGGAGAGTTCAAACCGGGCAGGGAGGACGGTGGGGGTGGGTGTGGGGGGGTGCTGTCCATTTGCTTGTTATTTTGTACATTTTGTGCAAGAAATAAACTTGTCATTTACTACATTCAACATGGCGTTTTGTCATTGACTTGAGCTGCTCTCTCAGACTATTCTTCTCATAAAAGGTTATTTCACCTTCAGCATTGAATGAAGCACAGAATGTATTTCTAAGGCTGAATGAGGTCAGTCTTCTGGATAATGAAGCTTTGACTAAATGAGTTGCTGTCCATGGTGCTGTTTTCGGAGCACACTACACAAAGCGAATCACTGCAAAACAGTCTATTTCATTACCAGTTCAGAGAATTAATGCAATCCAAAATGATCAATACAATCATGTCATGCATTTCTAATAAAACACTTATACAAGTATATATTCATGCAGGGCCAGATATATATTATTAAATAATTACCCATTACATTTTGTGCAAATTCACGACCATTCAAATGTTTAACGACAGAAAGATTTAAAAAATAAAATAAAATACTTTTATTTAGCAAGGATGCTTTAAACTCATTCAAGGTGACAGTAAATACATTGTTATATAATGTTACATATTACAAATTATTTCTCTCTCAAATTCAATGCTGTTTTTTATAAAACTGAAAACAGTATCATAGTTTTCACAAAATTATTAAGCAGCACAGCTGTTTTTAACCTTCATAATATAAAAATATTATTAAGCATAAATACACTCCAAAGAGACTTCTTTCAAAAACATGATAAAACATTACTATTCCCAAACTTTTCAATAGCAGCGTATGCTGAAAAAAAGTTTCAAAATACAGGCATAATATATTTTCACTCAAATAAATCTGATTCAACAAACAAAAAATATTATAATAAAATGAATACGAATTATTTTAGGACCTAGATGATCATTTTGCACACAGATTTGTGGAATTCACGCTATTTCTGGTGTAATTAAGCAAAAACAGACAAAGGACAAACCAAACATTGATGCAATCTGAAATTTATAATATATTTGTTTATTTCAACTTTCAAGTCGAATGATTATGCTAACAATAATGTATACAGTTAATGCTTTAGATTAAGAAACACTAACCAGTTGGTTGTTTATTAGTAGCCCACTTATTAAGCACATATTACACATACACGGGGGCAGTCGTGGCTTAATGGTTAGAGTCGGACTTGTAAGCTAAAGGTTGCAGGTTCGAGTCTCGAATACTCAAATACCCTCAATACCACGACCGATGTGAGACCCTTGAGCAAGGCACCGAACCCCCAACTGCTCCCCAGGCATACGGCTGCCCACTGCTCTGGGTGCGTGTTCACTACTGTGTGTGTGCATTTGGATGAGTGTGGGTCACAATGCTTGGCCACACGCCACTTCACTGATCTTAATGCCTTATTCTGCATGAATCATGACCATATTTTAGATGTCTTAACGCTACCCCATACCTAAACATAACCACTACAACAACTACCTTACTAAAGTATAAGCAGCAAATTAGGAGTTTACTGATGGAAAACGGCAATGTGCAAGCTTGTAAGTGTTTTCTCTACACCTGATTTTCAGTAGACGAAAAAAGTTTCATGTAAAAGTATTGTTCTCCTCTTGGACTAACACTACTATGTTGGTATTTTGGCAGTAGCAAGTATTTAATCTGTTATGCCATTTCCAAAAACATGACTTTTTAGTGAAGCACTAAATCTCAGCAGTATTTTCACAAACAGTGTATTTAAGTTTTACATCTAGCCACAAGGGGGCAGCAACGTACTAAGATTGAGCCGTCTTGTCTATATTCACATCCCTACAGTATCATTCAAGGGGCCCTAAAATGTTTATAGCTTCATTTCAGCTCTTATTAAACATTTACACCCACATATTTCAGGTGTACATAAATGTTGTCAAGTCTTTACAGAAGCCCCAGCGAGTCTAAGGAAGGTCTGGCTGATATTAGTGCAGAGAAAGCTTTAGTAATCTGGGACAAAAGAGCAACAGGAGATGAGAGACAATGTGTGCGCAGTTATTATTGGAAAGCCGTGAAAAGAACTAAGGCAAAATGGACACATGATTCATACACAGGCCTTTGTAAAAATTTAGAAAAAAACTCTGCACAATGTTTTTCATACTGAAAATGCACCAAGTAATACAGGTTGTGTTTATATTTGTGTTGTTGTGACACATTAACCTAATTAAGTAATGACACACACAGCTGTCTAATGATTTAACCACTAGGTTCTTGAACGCACTGCTTAATGTAATTACAATTGAACAAACTAAAGCTCACTAGTCATCGGCACTTCATTATTCATAGGTGGATTAAATGTTTATTACAGCACTCAGTACCTTTGTACATTCAAGACTCTCATCCATCTGAAAATAAATATTTTATCAGTGACTGATTATCCTGTCATAAACCGAGCTGACATGTCTAGACACGTCCAATGCTGACCCAGTACAGATGCAGGCAGTCCATCATCTCACATCTGTCCATTGAGACTGAGAAAGCTATATCACCATTCCTGCAGACGACGCATGTTGGACTGGGATCTGCCTTTGGCTGTATTTTTGAGACATTTCCAGGTAAATTCAGGATTAACTAGTCCACAGGCAGGTGAACAAATCGCCCCAACATGAACCAGGCCGTTCCACCCTGGCCTCCGCCCCCAGCTCACATCAACCTGTGCCTCCGCTGGTTCCCGTAGCTAAACAAGGAAGAGAGGGAAGGAAAGTGTGAGATTTTCTATCTGGAGGCAGGACCTGTGCCTCCCTGGTGACAGTTACCTGTGCCTCCGCTGGTTCCGTCCAGCTGTGTTTTATCCAGCTCACCTGTGCCTCCGCTGGTTCCGTCCAGGGCCCTTAAGGGTTGATGGAAGCGTGCGTCTGTGTCATTTAACGGTTTTGCTATATATCCTCTGCCTGGGTGATCCATGACCCACCATTAGGCCATGGTCTCCCGAGCCTCCAGATCCGCCGTGGCCTCCCGACATCCGCCGTGGCCTCCCATAACTCCCGAGCCTCCAGATCCGCCATGGCCTCCCGAGTAACAAACAATGTAGTTGTTGTGCATATCCTTTTTCTATTGTTCAAGGGAAATCTTGGCACGGGACTGTAAGTGCGGTTATATTCCCCAACCGTCATCACCTCCACCTGTCCACACCCACACCAACTGTAACAAGAGAGCGGTTACAAAACGTATCAGAGCCAAAACATTAACATGTACACTTGCTTGAGTCTATACACAAACAAAGTAAAAGTCATTTTAAGTATTTAAAAATGATTAAATACACACACACACACACATTATATATATTATGTAATCACAATTGGAACATTTACAGTTAGACAAACAATAATGTATAATGCATGCATTTTATAACAATTAAAACACATTCATACAAAATTGTCATATAATTTTTGTATAAACGTGTAAATGTTTCAATTCTAATTAAAATGATTTTTTAATGTTTTTATATTAAATTTTTTAACTGTTTAAAATTAATATTTAAACCTTTACATAAATTCTACAAAATATTTGTACTTTTTATTCTAATAATTATAAAATTATGTAAAATAATTATATTAATATAATATAAGTTAATATAATCTATAATAAAATACATTTTGATGAAAGCATTGTTTAATTTGATGTATGCATAAAGATTTTTAATTGCATTGCTGATAAGCCTCATTTCACACACACACACACACATATATATATATATATACACATACAATTCAGACAAAATAAAATAATGTGCAAGGGTGTATATATACACACACACACACATATATATATATATATATATATATATATACAGTAAAATAATATCCAGAAATATCAGCACCCTTGGTAAATATGATCAAAGGTGGCTGTGAAAATTAATCTGAATTGTTAATCCTTTTGATCTTTTATTTAAAAAAAAATCACAAAAATCCTACCTTTCAATGGATAATAAGAATTAAAAATGGGGGGAAATATCATGATTTTTTTTATGAGGTAATCAAAATAGCCATTTTACTCAATTGGTCTGTGATTTTTTTTTTTTACTTTTTTAAGTAAATGTAACTTCTGCTTTAAAAGCATTATGTTTGTTATTCTCTAAACACATTGGCCAAAATTAACGGCACCCTTTTATTCAATACTTTTTTAAACCTCCATTTGCCGGTTTAACAGCTCTAAATTCTCTCCTATAATGCTTGATGAGGTTAGAACACCTGACGAGAGATCAGAAACCATTCCTTCATCCAGAACCACTCCAGATCCTTCAGATTCCCAGCTCCATGACGGTGTTTCTTCTCTTCAGTTCACCTCACTCGTTTTCTACAGGGTTCAGGTCAGAGGACTGGAATGGTCATATCATAGCAGAAGCTTAGTTTTGTGCTCAGTGACCTATTTTTGTGTTGTTTTTGAGGTTTGTGTTTGGATTATTGTACGGTTGGAAGATCCAAACATGGCCCATTATAAGATTTTATCAGAGTCAGTCACTTATTGATTTTTTTATCGGTTGGTATTTGATAGAATCCATGATGCCATGTGTCTAAACAAGATGTCCAGGATCTTCCAGCAGAAATATAGGCCCACAACATCAAAAATACAGCAGTATCTTTCATTTTACACATGAGGTACTTTTTATCCCTGTGTTCACCAAACCCATCTTGAGTGATAACTGATATGCTGATAACTGAAATTCTTAAATCTTTTTTTTTTTTTCTTTCATCTGCTCAATTACCATAGAAATACCTCAGCAATTCATTTTAAAAAAGTCCCTGTGAAATTGGCTGCATTTCAGTGGTGAAGCTCAATTAGTCAGAGATATGTTTTACTCATGATAACATTTTACGTGTGTTATGGAGTATTTGCCCATAATACATGCTCAGTTCAATAGGTTACTTCTCTATTTTTTTGAAGTATTAACAACATCATTTATTTCATAACATATTTTTTATATTTCTGTATAGATATATATACACACACATATATACAGCCACACACACATAATGCACATACACATATACACACATATATATATATAACACACACACACACACACACACATATACACACACAGACATATACATATATACACACAGACATATATATCCATTTTATGTTACTTAGGAAACTCACACACACGTATATATATATATATATATACACACACACACACACACATTGTGTGTGTGTCTGTGTATAGGGTTTGTGCGTTTATATGTCTGTGTATATGTGTATGTGTGTCTGTGTTTGTGTATATATGTGTGTGCATATGTATATATATGTGTGGGTGTATGTATATATATATATACACACACGTGTGTGAGTTTCCTAAGTAACATAAAAAGGAACATAAGGCGAGACAGTGTGCTTATACAAGTTATCTTTATGAGCTGAGGGGTTATGTAGGCTTCGTTCCAGCACTGAAGGAGTTAACCTGTCGAAAACGTCTCAATTCCCCGCTCACCCGGGCTTATTTACATATGAGGCATTTGGCGGGAAATCCTCCTCCCTGCGCTCTGTCTTTGTGCCAATGCCCCTCCCTCATGGCGGGATCTGATGGCGGGAAAGCGAGCGCACAAAACTGCAGCTAGAGTGCAGCAGACCGGCTCTGACCACACCAATCCCTGTCTCCCGCGGCAACCGGTGGCCAACGGCCCCACTGTACCCAGGCAACCAGAGAAAACATTCAGCCTTGATCTAGAAACACACACGGCTTGAGGAAGGAGATAGTGTTGAACAAACACACCCATATAAAGACTCGTACAGTAAGACAGCGAAGCCACACATATCGGAAACACACACAGCTTTGTAACAGGAAATGTTTAACGTCCACATTGTTCTGTCCCTGAGTTTGGCGCGAAAACATGGTGAAAAATAAAAGGTTATTTTAAAAGAGAGCAGGAGTATAAGACGGGGCACAAAATAGACAGAAAAGTTATTTAAGATGGACGCCACACACACACACCAAGTGCCTTTTACTGCATATTGACCCATATATTGACAAAACTAAAAGATAGTGAGGGAGAAAACTGTTCAGGTAAACAAAGACACAGAACAAACTGTGATATCTTCAATCTCAAGGCTGTGAACAAATGTTTTACCCTAACGATTTCTGCAAGACACTGTATCTGCACTGAGATTTTTTTGGCGGGATTTTTGCCGTCTTGAGTCTGTGTGCACGCGCATACTCTTTCATAAACTAGTCATTCCAGTTGCAGTGCCTTTTGAGCGGTGTAACTTATTATAAATGTGGATGTGTTGTAATTTAAGGGGAAGTGCTTCTATACAATGGTACTTTCAGAAATATGATCTGCTCAAGAGTTTCCGATTACATCCTATTTACACAATAGCATGAAACGGAGTTGATTGGTGGAGATTCTCTGCAGAATAACTGCTGTTATTCTGATATTAAAACATAGGTTAATAATGTGGGCTGATGGGTTTCAACGATTGAATATAACATTGGTTAAAACCTTGTAGTCAGTCTGTGTTTAAAGGCTTATAAATCATTTTTTTAAATCAATTCACCTACTGAAAAATAAAGGAATTTTAACTTTTATTCAAAATTACATAGTTAAAAGCATCTTAAATGTTTAAACGACAAAATCGTGCATATAAAATATTTATAACTGCATTAGTTATGCAAAATAAGTCATGTAGTCCAAGTCATGTATTTTATTATACACACTTAACTTTTACACATACTAAAATATATAATTTTTACAAATGTGATTTTTTTTTAATTGTAATTAATATTATATTTTTATATGTATGCTTTTACATATATATTTAGTAAAATATTTAAACCTTTAATGATATACATAATTTACAATATATCATTGGTTACTACCTTGTAGCTCAGTTAGCCAGGTTTATAAATTATAATTAAAATTAATTCACCTATTGACAATATTGGAATTTGTACTCCCAGAACCTGACTGTTGAACTCCATACTTACAGATGTTTGTGCTGTGATGTCACTTCCTAGTGGATGATGACATGTAGTACTTGGCTTTTGTTAACAGGATTTTATGAAACACAAACAGGATTCAAAGGCATATTGAGAACAAAGGAATTACATTAAAATAAATAAATAAAGAAACAAACAGACACCCTGGGTTATCTGTTAAAGGGATTATTCACCCAAAATGAAATTTATGTCATTATTTAACATCCATTCACACCAAGGATGATAAATATGATGCATATGGTCTGTCTTTAGTGTTGCATTCCACCATAATGCTAACAAAGAAAATATTTCATTGTAATAACATTTCTATATGAAACCATGATTCGCACTCGCAAAAACAGTCTTTTTACTCACTTTCAAAATTGATTCTTTTTCAGGCTTATGACCAATAAAAACGTTGATAGCAGATCAGAATTCATCCTGCTTCAAAGCAGCATCAGACAAATAATATGCAGTGTGTGCATTATAAACCTTACAGTAAGTGTTGGTGTGGAAACTAATACATTTATCTTCATAGCCATCATTCTTGATGTGAACCAGCCTTTATTCTAATGTTATTACAAATCTTTTCTGCACAACACAAATGATGCTTTAAAGAATAAATGTAAAGTATGAACAATAAAAGTGGATGGTGACTAAAAACAAAAACACTACAAACGTATTATAAAAGTCATCCATATAAAATCATGACATTCTTGATCACGAGTCTCCTGGTGACATATTCAGAACAGACAGAAAATGTAAACCAAGGTTGACTAAAACCTTTTTGATAGTCACTCTCACCATTTTACTATATGGAAAATAAAACCTCGCAAATTTCTCTTTTTGTGTTTCACAGAAAAAAAAAAAAGTAAAACTAGTGTGGACCAGCTTTTTCATTAGCTGCATAACACCTGCGGGACATGGAAACATACATTCAAACCAAAGTGCTACAATTAAACCAATGAGATGAAAGAAAACGTATCCGGTTACTATCGTAACCTCTGTTCCCTGAGAGCGGGAACGAGACCATCACAGAGAAATTCTCCGTTATGGGAACACCTTCCCTTCCAACCTTTCCTGAAGTCCTATTGGCTCACGCCATTCCAAATGACTGGCGAACTCGCAGCCTTTGGATTATGAGTCCGATTCTTTAACATTAGGCCACGACTTCCCCAGGTTTGTGTAAGTAAATTGCTCAGTGCAAATAAAGAATTAATGGGAACCTGGCATTTATTTTTTTATGTGTCTAATAGACATGAACAAGTTCTTTGAAAAACATTATGACCTTTGAAACATGTTGACTATGGTTTCAATAATAATAAACATACATTTGCATAAAGCATCCATATTTGTCCACGCTGATTAGAGTATTAAAACCATGAAAAGTATTAATTTAAGGTACATTTAGAACAAATAAAAGTGTGATTAATCGCAATCAAATATTTAAATCGATTGACAGCCCTAATTAATACAGATAAATACATTAAGACAACTTACCTCAATAATTGCTATCGGGATGTGAAGAGACTTTCAACCAGCATAAAAACATTTTCTGAAGACAATCACCTATTGCACCCTTTAATATCCTAATGATTTTTGGCATAAAAGAAACCTTGATAATTTTGACCCATACAATGTATTTTTGGCTATTGCTACAAATAAACCCGTGCTACTTATGAATGGTTTTGTGGTCCAGCGTCAAAATGTCTTACGCTGATAATAAAATGCATGCTTAATTTAAAAGCCTGGGTAGGAGGACACTGTGATGAGGAATAACAATAGTGATGCTCGCCTCACCACTACATCACCAAAAAGACAAGAGCAGAATACAAAGCACAGGCCATATTCCGGTTATGATATCCTAAGTGTTTATGAAGCAAATTATTTTTAATACATGCAGAAAGGCAGAGTAATACTCTGGGGAATTGGGGGAAAACCAGCTCTCTGTGAGTCACAGTGGGCGTATATTTCAGCAGAGCACCTCTCATCCGGTCTCTGGGAAAGGGTTCAGTGTAGAGATCGACCGATATGGGTTTTTCTATAGCCGATGCCGATGTTTAGAGGTCAGGGTCAGCCGATGGCCGATAAGTGCTGCCGATTTTTTTGGCCGATTTTTAGGGCCGATATCTTGAAGTTTTTCCCCGTCATTTGCATGGTAAAATGTCACACTAATAATAAGTGGATGCACAACATTTCTAAACTTAACATCATTTATTGAACACTGACTTCAACCATCTCTCGAATCTTAATTTTGTGCACTGCACGGTATTCAAATTAAATATTTATCCAAATAAATAAATAAACTGACCAAGTATTAAATATATAAAACAGGTAATAAAAAAAAACTTTCAATCATTTACATAAAGGTTTTAGAGCATTTATCAAGCATAATTTTTCATGTTTGTTTGAACATAAATGTAAACTTAAATATACATTTAAATAAAATAAATACAACTTTATAAATAAAAATCAATTAAACTGAAAAATTAAAAAAATTATAATAGTAGTGCTGCAAACACACTAGCAACCAGCAACATTTGTGTTTTGTATAAATGACACACAACATCTAAAGTGCATTCTAACTTTCAGCTTTTTGCAACTTTCTGCATTTTTATATAAAACAAAGTCCTCAAGCAACCAACTGTGAATGCACTTGACTTAGCAGCAACAACAATCTAATTTAGTGCAAATAAAATAGCAGCAAACCCCTCATTTTTGAGTGAAGGAAATTATGTAAACATTACAGAACAATATAAAAAGGAATGTGCTTTAAATTTAACTAAATTGCAGTCCCTGAGTCTTCCTCACTCGACCCATCTTTCACTGAAAGTTATCAGTACTCCCAGTTTAAGAACGGCAGGTTGTCCTGCAGGAAACAACTGTTCTGCACATTCTTTCTCAGCTATATACGTTAACTTAAGACATAACAGACTGTGTTTACCAGAATACTTGCCAAAACGGGTATTTTAACATAACTGTGTGTGTGTGTATGTGCATCCGTCCGTTGAGGCATTGTCTGAAACGCGGTATCTGAATCGCTCTTCTCACTCTCTCTCTCTGCATGCGCGTGCTTCGGTGTGTGCGGCAGCGGTAGATCGCAGAAGACATGAGCCCGAGAGCTGTGCAGTGGCCGGTATAGACTGTAGACGATTCTCCCTTCCGATTGGCCGAGAGTCTACAGCATTTACATTTACCGTAGACACTAGACCAATCGGAAGGCCGAATGAGGCGCGTTTCGACCAAACGCATCGCTCTGGAATCTACGCTAGCGCTTGCGGCACATAGCTCCGGTTATTATAATATTATAATCGAGTCCCGAAACACGTGCAAATGATACACTTCACTCTATGGTGGTTAAATTTATCAGTTAATCCGCGAATGCGTGCCGAACCGTGGGGAATCACGGATCCTCTACGTTCCGTTGCACCCCTAACCAAAACCATTCACTAATGTGTTGTTAACAGATTGCTTACAAGTTACAAACTAAGTAACTATAATCTAGTAATCACACACACAAAGAAAATTGTTGTCATGTTGCACAGCCTTGTTTGCAAGGACAGCGGTAAACCTTTAGTGATTTCGGACATGCTTGATAGTTAATGTTAGACAGGTTTAATGAGGATAATAACTGTGCGACATATATATATATATATATATATATATAGTAATTGGTCGGAACACATCACTTTATTAGGCTGATGTCCATTTTAATTCGCATTACACAGTTGATACACACGCAGACCCAGCAAACACGTCAATGTGGGGCCCACATGTGTTTCACATGGGCTACAGGGGTACAGAGTGGGCATGGGCATCTTATCTGGGGCCCACTTGGGTTACCCAGCTAGGACCCACATGGGTGAACCCAGGTGGGCATCTTATCTGGGGCCCACTTGGGTGACCCAGCTAGGACCCACATGGGTGAACCCAGGTGGGCATCTTATCTGGGGCCCACTTGGGTGACCCAGCTAGGACCCACATGGGTGAACCCAGGTGGGCTCCCCATGTGGTTCCCAGGTGGGTATTTAATGGGAAATTTGTGCATGGGCTCAAAATGGGCTACACATGGGACCCTTTTTGTTTTATCAAATATAAACATAATTGCATAAGTGCAAACATAATTAATTCCATAGGTGATTACAATGTGCACATATGCCTTTAAAATTATTTTTGTTGTTGTTGTGACACTTGAATTAATTTTATCAATCTTAATTTAATCATAATTTAAATCAAAATCAAATAGACATAGTACATATCCTTCAAAATATTTTTTTTAAGTTGTTGCTTTGACACTTGGACTAACAAGCTACTTAAATCAAAATTAAAAATGTGAACATGCAATTGTACCACATTTTCTGATTTTAAAAAGATCAAGAGCCCACGATTTGAAAAATAAATAAAAATTTTGTGAGGTCAAAACTATTGCAGGAACTCACGCAGCAATGCCCGTCCCCCTGTCAACTATATCGCGAGATCTTAAACAGCACTACCCATCCCCCACCCGCTGTTGCGCGCCACTTTCGTCCATTTTCCGTGAGTGATTTTGCTGTCAACTATACTTAAGGTAAGAACTACAACACTACATAAAAACTGAAAAGTAAATTGTATTAGAAATACTTAGTTTTCACAACATAATGTTAACCAAAGCATTAGTTTAGCTCATTGTCTCGTTAGAATGTTGACAATTACAGTTAGACATCTATCCTCAGAAATCGCGCCTCTTTTTGAAAAATGTTCGCCGTTTTTTTTTTTGGCTCCCCATAACAAAAACGATAGGAGTTACAATATTAGAGTAATATATTTTCTTATAATTTACAAACTGTGTTATTAAATTGTTTCGAGTTGAGGCTTATATTTGACTACTGTTTTACAATATACAGGGTTCGTACGGTCATGAAAAACCTGGAAAAGTCATGGAATTTTAAAACGGCATTTTCCAGGCCTGGAAAAGTTTTGGAAAAATAAATTAACCCACAAAGTTTTGGAAAAGTCATGGAAATTTGTTTCACAATCTCTGTGTATTTGAATGTTTTAGTTGATCATATTGGTTAAATTACAATAGTTAACGTTCACGCGATCCGTCACGTGATCTTCTCTGCGTGGAGTAACGGCGACTCGCAGACGCTGTTGCAGCTAGTATTATATAGTAAACTCACGCAATGCCAGGAAAATGCCGATTTAACAATGTATGGCTTCATGATGAAAAGTATAAGGGGTGGCTTGAGAAAGATCAGGACCCGTGACGTGCAAAAGGTACACTGTGCCGTAAAACGTTCGACATTTCGAACACGGGAGAGGCAGCGCTGTCTAGCCATTCTAAAGGCCCTTTCACACGGGACGCGGCAGTCGCGAGTGTCTAGTTCATTTTCAATGGGAGACATGCGGAAAGCGGCAAACCGCGAGCGGTTTTGCTGGCGGCGCGGAGGCGGAGCGCAAGCGGTGCTCGTGCACCCAGAATCCTGCCTCTTCCACGAGCACGGCGCTTCGCGGCAGGCACCGCCAAAGATAAAAATATTTTATCTTTTTGTAAGCGGCAGCCGCGTCGGTTTCAACCAATCAGTGAACAGATTATTAACAACCAATCATAGAACATTTCACTGAACTTATAACGGACAGTTGAAATGGAGGAGAAGATCGTTTTAAGTTTAATGGATGAATGATGGACAGACGTTCATTTCTTGCTGTAAATGCGATAACTGTTTCTCCGTAGGGGGGAGAATTCTGATTGTGAGAAACATTTTGCTTTCTTCTTGTGACTCTGTAAAGGTACTGTGTAATATCTTTGAGAACTATGACTCTTTTTTCAGCTACCCAATTGACTCTGCATGCCTTGGAATTCACTTTGTTTCAAACTTATCCAAAGACTTGCATACTGTATCGGTTGAAGAATTAAGGAGAAAAATGGTCCTCTTGCCATATAAGACTGGATATGTGGCATTGCCACAACTGCACTAGCCTGCTTGTTTTGCATTTTTCCAGCATGCTGCCATTTGCAATTGTGGATTTTTTGGACGGTGGAGGTGTAGCTGTTGTACCCTGCAAGTGGTTTACAGGACCTGAGGAAGATGCTTGTTACTGGCCACCAGGACGAGTAAACATCAGCAAGGCAGTAAAGGATGAAGTTGTTCCAAATTCTGACTGGCCACAGTTTAAAGTGCGCATATTGGGAAAAGCAGGTAATGTTTTTATTGAGTGTGGAATGGTGATAGTTATAATGATAATTATGTGTCAAATTACACACAAATAAGGTATGCTTTTTTTTTTTTTGATGCCTATAACCTACAGGAAACTATGTCCATGCCACAGCAAAGCTTCTAAAGTCTGAAGTGACCTCTGACTTGCAGACGGAATCAGATTCTGGAGGAAATATGGGAAAAGGGAAGCGAAAAAGAAGGTAAGACTAAATTTATATATTTACACACTCTGTACTAGGCATGTAATAATATCAGGGCTCTACAGTGCGACCATTACAGTCACATTTGTGTTGGGTGGTTCTTGGCCTCCACGTCGTGCATTAAAATCATTTGTAGGGATGCTCATTTTGGTTAATTTTCCTGACCGACAACCACTGCTTGTTATCCGAACATTAACCGTTAACCGATAAAATAGGCCATTGATTTTAGTTAAGTAAACAAGTAGTTAAGTAGTCACGTAATTAAGTTACATTTTAGACACAATATTGACTTTTTTGTTCTGTTTCATCAACTAAAATGGTTCCAAACAAAGAAAAGTGATGAAGTGCTTAGTTAAGCTGTTTAACTTGACTGGTTTGCTTAAATTGATGCTGAATTATTTCAATAACAAACACTGGTTTACACTAGACAGTAACTGAGCAGTAAGCCAAATATGTTAAAACTAGGAAGTATAATTATTTTACATATACAGCCCTGAATTGAACCTTGTACAACCATATAATTATACTTCACATTTTGTGCATTTTAAGTCCAGTATCTCTGTCAAGCTCAGATGAGGAATCAGATGGTGCTGGGCATGATCGTCCACCATCTAGTGTGCCTTTACTTCCTCCAGTTCCAGAGATCCGCCAACCAGAGGCTCCTCAGTTGCTCAACATCCGTCCATTTATCCAGTCCCCTCCACCTTCAACAGTTACACCAGACCGCAGACTTCAGCAAGGAACCAATAATTCTACATATAGGGATGGCATTTTTATACGCCTTCTATCCCTCCTGGAGGAAATTAAGGAGACGCAGAGGGTTCATGGAAAGATGATACAGTCACTTCTTACACAGCGTGATGGAAACACTGTTGCAGTACTACCCCAGGATATTATTTTCCCCCTGAAGACGGTCTCAGATGTTGAAGCAATGGAGCTGAAATTGACAGACCCCACCGTCCACAAAGAAGTGGTATGTAGATGCTTCTGTGTTTTCTTTTTTAAAGGGGACATCAGGTGCCCAATTTCCACAAGTTGGTATCATTATTTAGAGCAGGGGTGTCAAACTCATATGTAATGATAATCTTATTTTTCATTAGGTTGCCGTGGTGGCAGATATTGGAGGGAGCACTGTAGATGAAGCTACAAGGAGAATGATGGCCTTCCTTTTGGATCACTCCTTGTCGAGGGAATACAATTTCGTTGGGCGCCATGGAAAGCGAGAGTTCCGGGGACTCAAACTCTTTGAGGTCATATATGGTATGTTTATTACTATAGTATTATTCATCTTTGCCAGAGGTTACTCAGCAGAGTTGAGTTCTTCATAAATCATTGGAAAATTGGAGAACTGCTTCTTTGATGCAAGTGGTCAAATATGGAATTTAATCTCTCTATTATGCTCTTTGTTTATATGTATTTCACAGGCAGCTTGAAAAAAATGCCCTTACGAACCAAATAAACAGAAAAGAAGCAGAAAAGGCAGTGTCAAAGTGGCTCATTGGTGCCAGGGACAGGGGAGGAAACCGGACTGCGAGGGCACATGGTGGAGAGCAAGATGAGTAAGAGATGCAAATTTTTTTTTTTTATAATAATTTATTACTATATGCACTCTTAAGCCCAATTTATACTTCTGTGTCAAACCTACACCGTAGCTACGCCATAGGCTGTGTAGTACACGCAGCCTACGCTGTTGCCTGACATGCGATAGCGGGCCCTAAACTCTGGAATAGTCTCCCGGGATCAATCCGAATGGTGTCATCACTCTCCTCTTTTAAATTTAAACTTAAAGCACACCTTCTTAGTGTGGGTTCTTAATGTATTATTCTAATCGTATTTATGCTATCTTATAGATTGTAATAGATTCTGTTTTATACTTGAGCTTCCTGATCTGTACAGCACTTTGGTCAACCTTGGGTTGTTTTTAAATGTGCTTTATAAATAAACAATCAATCAATCAATCAATCAATCAATGCACCTCTCCAAAAATCTGACAGCGTGTTCTATGCTGTTGGTTTGCTAGAACCCCTCCCTCCCTATGTATTTGTTTTGTGTGTGATTTTTGCACTTTACTGTACTTTAATGTTACACCTTCTTGTTTAAAATAAATCAAAGCAAAGAACAAGTAAGTGTCTTATAATTTATTATACAACATAGCATTACACATCGCTCACACTTTCGGTACAATCCTTGTGGAGATTGAAAGAATGCCATCTTCTCCTGTTCCGTTGTCGTCTCTTTTTTTTAGTTTTAAATAAATGATCTGTTCTTGGATATTATTTGCCGCCGTCACGACTGATGCTTCTCTGACAAGCCGCTTCTTCTTCGGCTTTTGCCGTGGTACTGCGGGTTACACAAGCAACATGCCCGTGGACACTGCAGACTAGCGGTCCGCATGTGTTCTGCATGTTGACGTGGACAACGACGCAGAAGTATAAATGAAAACCGATGCACAGCCTACGGCTTATGTCTGACGCAGAAGTATAAATCAGCTTTTAGACATTTTGCTGTCACTTAGTTGTTTTTGGTGGAGTTGTTTAATGTCCCTGTGAATGTATTCTATGTCAGTGGTTCTCAACTATATTCCTGGAGCCCCTTTAATGACACCCACTTCAGGTGCCTGTTGCATAAACTGCTTAGGCTAGTCTTAAAAGTTAGTCATCTGTTATTGTTGTTTCACTTTCCTCAAAGACTGGTCATAACTTTGTAAAGTCAGTTACATAGAAAAGTATAATAGCCTCATTTGAATCAAAGACAGACTGATTACCACACTTTGATTAACTGTTAGTTGGTTAAACTAGTTAAGATACGGTCTTAACATAGTGGCTATGTTTATGCAACCGACCCCAGGTCTTGGATTATCCACTAATAAACTGATGACCTAAATCAGGTGTGTTTGATTAAAGAGACATGCAAAATGTGCAGTTTTGGGGGGCTCCAGGAATGTGGTTGAGAAGCACTGATTAACAACGTGATGTGAGGTACTAAAGGCTAATCTGACATGTTTAAACTAAAAATATAAAATTTATTTTATATGTATTATATAACATTTTAGATATTTTAATATAACGAGTGGCAAAATATATTCATTTGTTCTATCTTTTCAAAGGGCCACTGGGAGAGTGAGAACGGAGGACTGAGGAGCTACACTGTTGCTTTGTCTTGTTTTGTTTTTGGAACTCTTCAGTTCAAGAGGTTATTATAACAAATATGTTGCTGGAGCATTACTGCACTTTGTGTTTTGTATTTGAGTTTTAAAAAGTTCTTAATAAATGAAAGCATGAGCTACTGGTCTTTCTTCATTGAAGCAATACATTTCACATTTTACTGTACTTTAGTGGGTTAAATGTAATATTTGTAGTTAGGGATTTACTGTAAAATAAGGTAACCCAAACAAACAAGTATGTTAGCCCATATATATAGCTGTTGTGGCCCACAAGAGACCTACATAAAACCTAGCCGGGGCCCATCATTAACCCATGTAAGCAGTCTCCTATGGGCCCCACATGGGATTACCCAAATGGGCCCTATATGGAGCCCGTCAAGGGCCCATCATAAACCCATGTAAGCAGTCTCCTATGGGCCCCACATGGGATTACCCAAATGGGCCCTATATGGAGCCCGTCAAGGGCCCATCATAAACCCATGTAAGCAGTCTCATATGGGCCCCACATGGGATTACCCAAATGGGCCCTATATGGTGCCCATCATAAACCCATGTAAGCAGCCTCCTATGGGCCCCACATGGGATTGCCCAAATGGGCCCTATATGGAGCCCATCAAGGGCCCATCATAAACCCATCTGGGCTAACCCATGTCGGGCCACCATGGAAACTGAGGACAAAATTAGCTGGGTCCCAGTTGGGTAGCCCAGGTGGGCCCCAGAAATCAGCCCAGGTGCAACCCCTTTGGGCCCCACATGGATGTGTTGGCTGGGAGATGCGCATATTCTTGAGCTGAATTTTCATTAATGCAAATAAGTTGGATGGAAACCCGGCTATTGTCTGCATCAAACCATGCTTCTGAACAAATGTCATACACCGTTCTGGGCTGCTCCAGGACAGCTCTGTGTCTCCGAGCACGGTGCTGTCTGTGAGCGGGGCGGAGTAACGTAGCCCTCAATCACGCTGCAGTGAGAGCTGCCGCCTTCTCCACCCACGCACAGAGTGAAATTCTCCGACTCAGATATAGGACAAATAAAACAGAATTTATAACATTGGGGCTAATATGTTAGCAAGCAAGCTGCTGATCGTTTTCGACTACAGACCTTAAAGTTAACTGCAAGTAAGCGAACCTTCCACCAGCTGTAGCATTATGCGAGTTCCCGACGGTTCTGTGCTATTAGTTTTTTATTTCACTGAGTGAAGCAACACTTCATAGTTTACTAGTAATATATAGTAAATATATGGCCATAGGACTTTGAAATATCAGAATTTAAGCCTTGCCTTTATCTCCCAGGACCGTTGCTGAATCTTCCAAAAGATTTGGCTTGGGGTCCTTCACATGCAGCAGCAGCACGTCCACCGCATCAATAACACGGGGCTGCCCGCGGACGTGCCTGACTTTAAATCGGCGCTACTAAACACGGATATCGGCCGATGCCGATATGTTAAAAAATGATCAATATCGGCCCGATCGGTCGACCTCTAGTGCAGTGGACCACTGAGAAAACAGGAAGTTTTGGAAGAGAAGAGCTGTGCTGCTCAAGGAAGGGAAAAAAGTGCAGGAAAAAACCCACTGCCCTTGGATTACATAAGGCAGGATATCTGCACAGCAGTAACAGTCTATGCCAAAGTCACACAAAACCCAGCATCTGGATGCACGCGCACGCTCTTACACAACATTAATATGCAAATCGGCTTCCAAAAACTGTTTGGGTTCATAATGTTCCCCACCAAGAATTTTTTTAAGTGTGCAAACACAAGGTAATTAAGCTCACTCAGAAAGGCATACACTTAGTAAATGCGACTAAACTGCACTATTTGCCCTCAGTTTCCTCCTAATAGCAGCAGCATTCACACAAGGACAGACACGCACACAAAGCAGACAGCAGAACCTCAGATGTCTCCCTGCAGGCCTCTCACATTAGATCAGCGGCATGCGTACTCTCTGACCTAGCTGGAGAATGAAGTATTCCACTTCGCTTTGCCAACACGCGTCTGCGTCACCCAATCAGAGAGCGGAATGCTTTGACACCTCCAGAAAACACTTGCATTTATTTACACGTGACTCATTAAAGCAGATTTCTGCGCACCTCTGAGCTACTAAAAGCCAACATGCACCAAAGTTTTAAAAGAGCTGCATAAATGTCTCTGGGATGCTTGCTTCTGATTGGTCAATTATAGCACTGTCAAACTGCTTGATGCAATGACTGCTAAAATCACTACATGCTCGATTATTAAATACACATTTACGTTACATTTAGTAATTTAGCAGATGCTTTTATCCTTTTATATAGTGTAGTACTACACTAAAATAAAGGTAGTCTTTGATTATAAATAAAAAAATGTATAAACATCTACGCAAATCAAAATATATATTTTTTATAAAACTAAAATCAGAAATAAAATAAACTATTTATACACTACTATTAAGGCTCGTTCACACCAAGCACACTAACTGTAAAGAAAAGGATAAAGATATAGTTTTAAAAGGTGGGGTAAGCGATTTCTGGTAGCCAATGTTGACATTTGAAATCACCAAAACAAACACGCCCCTACTCCAAAAGGGTCTTGCCCCTATTTTGATAGCTACGCCCCACATATACATACAGCAACGATTCGTTCTGTGAAACAAAGCAAAACCAATGTTACTCACCTAACGAGAAGAAACAAAGCAACCTCGGCGCCCGATCGCAGGCCTTCCATCTTCTTGAGTTCTCTCCAGCGCTGGAAAGCTGATCCGATATTTACACTGATCCTACTTCTTGCCTTATCGTAACACCGTGTCTACACCTGACACGAGCGGCGCAGCACGATAAAACACTATAGAACTTATCAATCTGTGATCCTGCTAACATTGGATGCCGCACCGCAACAAATCGCCGAAAGTAAACTGCTGCCGCATTCTATTTAAGACATAACTCAAATTTCTAATTATTTTCAACAGTCGCTTTGTCGCGTCCAGTGTAGACAGACCACAACAGGACAACGTTCATGTCCGGTGTAGACACGGTGTAAGCCTTCTTTTGTTCCGCAGAGGTTTTCCTGTTTTTTTATCCGCCATCTCTATCTTTCTGTCGTCGCTCTGCTAATGTCCATCATGTGCACTGATGAGTGCTCTCTCTTCTGCATCATGAGAAGACACGCCCCTTACTGCTGATTGGCTACAAGTTTCTTTTGGTACTCGGTCCAGACTCGTTTTCTAAAGCATTTAAACAAAAAATGCATACCCCACCTTTACATTTTTTTCTCAATATTAAAGAATAGAGTCCACAATACAGCTATAACGATAAAGGCACAGATAAATAGTATCGTTGGAATTACTTTCAGAACTATTTTTTTCAGTTGATGAACGATACAAACATTGACACCCAATAAAAGTCAGATCCTACTATCACGAGCTCAAGAATTTGAAGCAGCACACTAGCATGCGCTTACAGATGATATCGTTTGCTGGTGTGAATGGGAATTTAAGGTCTGGGGTACAATGTAATGATTTCTGAAGGATCATGTGACTTAAAACTGGAGTAATGATGCTGAAAATTTAGTTTTGGCATCAGGAATATATTAGATTTTAATATACATCTAAATAGAAAACTTAATTTAAATCGTAACGCTATGTAAAATACACAGTACAGGCTGAATAATGCTAATGCTTATTCTTATGAAACGAGAAATATCTTAAAATCATCCTTCAGCCAGTGCAACTTCCTTCTTGCATAACAGCAAAAACACAACAGAAAATGTGAACCACATTGACGTAAGATTTATGTCAGAATGCAACTTGCTCATGAGGCGAAAATAATGAAAATCTGTGATGAGTGTTTTTTTTTTCTTTTATTGTGAGAAAGAGAGAAATGTGTGAGTGGGAGCTTGGGAAGAACAGAACTAAAGATGCAGATTCAGTCTTGCAAAGAAAAGAGCTAAGACGTTATTGAAACATCCAAGGCCGAGTTCAGTCTAGCAGGGGCCTATTTACACCCACTGCTGCTGAGCAGACTCATCCTCCAATTCTCTAAAGGCAAGAAGAAAGTGAGGTTTAGCCACAGTAACAGAGGGAGCAAGAGAGCAAGATGTTGGGAAAAAAGAGAGATAAAAAGGACACACTCAAGTGCATCTTCAGTGTGAGAGTTGAGAATCTCTAATGCCTAGCTAGCTGGCAGCAAGTATGGATGAGAACATTCATGTGGTGCATTCTGTCAAACAAAACCAGAGTGAGCCAGCAGTGTTTAACAGGTGGCTGCTTCCCGTAAGCCTGAGGGCTTCTGACAACAAGTCCAGAGATATCCTGCATTAGACCAGCAGGCTTCCTCAACCACATCAACTGACCAAAGGACACAAACAGTGGCCAGAAAAAGGAACAAGTATGGAAGTTGTGGGAAAGTGGCTGCGCTCTCCAACAGAGCCTTTCCAACAATGACTGTATGATTTTGAGATCCATCTTTTCACACGGAGGACAACGGAGGGACTAATTTGCAACTATTACAGAAGATTCAAATGCTCACTGATGCTCCAGAAGGAAAAACCATGCATTAAGAGCCAGGGTCGTGAAAACTTTTGAGCAGAATGAAGATGTGTATATTTTTCTTGTTTTGCCTAAATATATTATTATTTTTTTTTTTTTAGTACTGCCCTTCAGAAGCTACAGAAGATAGTTACATATTTCCCAGTAGACAAATTAAGTTAAATTTACCCTGATCTTCAAATTAAAAAAGTTTTTGAATCGTCCGATTCCGATCACTATATGCATAATATATATATATATTAGTGCTGTCAATCGATAATTTTTTTAAACTAATTAATCGCACATTTTTCTGAAATTAATCTCGATTAATCCCACCTAACATTAAAGTTTAGTTATACTTTATTGCAATAATTTCACATTCAATCTTCGAATTAATGTAGAAACAACAAAGTATATTTTTTATATTTGTTTAATGCCATCGTTTTTTATGACTGAATGCAAGTATCGCTGATACAAACTCTTATACAATTTTTCCCTAATATTTAACCATTGACTATAGCCATTCAACATGCAGTATAATTGAGAGCTATCAATTTAACATTTATTAAACTTAACTTCTAATTTAAATGAACTTAAAATAATCTTCACATAACCCCATTATAATAAATGTCATATAGCTACCTGTGCCCTCCAGCAAGAAAATATAGACCAATCTAATAAAGTTATCAAACCGTAAATTCTAAATTAAATAAAGATAAAGAAAAACTACAGAAGTTATTGATTTCCTCTTTTATTTTATTCTTTAACAGACATCACAGCAGCTGGTTATTAGGTTATTTTTGCTGCTACTTTAAAAACCGCCACTGCTGAACTTGATGTGGATCTGACACCGCTTTGAATGTGACTCATAACTCATCATAAATAATAAACACTTGCATGCACAGTTATGCAGACATCTAGTGGCTACACAGTTTAGTTTTATAAATTTTTTTAACATGTACAAGTAAAAATAAATATAATTTATACATAGGGCAGTGACCGTCACCGTGACAACCGCGTCACTGTGGTGGTCTATTGCCACTGGTGGTAGTACACGTGACGTCACACACTCTAAAACAAGCATAATACAAAGTTGTGTCAACAAGTTAACACAAAGTTCAAATGTCCTGTGTAGACCGACTGAACCTGTTGTGTTGCAACGCGGCGTCCGGTTTAGACACTGTTCTGCCACCGAGCAAGCGGGTGTGTTAACTCCTTGTCTGCACACGCTCTCTGTGGAATAGGAATTGCGGCGTATGTTGCCACATTTCTTGTTAACATCTTCTATTTACCGCGGTCTCGTTCGTATTTGGCCAGTTTGGAGAAAGCCTCACCAATACAAACCTGACCAGCCGGGCGTTTGCGATCACGTGAACTTGAAAACACTTCAAGTACAAACCCGGATGGGTGACATGAATGGAATTGTTTCCAGATCGGCAATTTAGTATTTGGTTTCCCAAAAAGGTCCATCGCTCAAACCTGCCAATCTAAAGGAAACGTTGGCATTTGAGGTAATTTGTGAATTAGCATAGATTTATAGTCTAAATAAAACAATTAGCAACTGTTACTATTATTACACTTGTTTATAAAACTTTGTATTATGCTTGTTATAGCGTGTGTGATGTCACGCGCACTACCGCCGTTGGCAATACACAACCGCGGTGGCAACCGACCACCGCCGGTGACGCGGTTGTCAAAGCAATAGTCACAGCCCTATTTGCATTTTGCAAAATTAAAGTTTTACTGTGTTTTTGATCAACTAAATACTTGGTGAACATAAGACTTCACAAACTAAACACAAATAAAAATATAAAATATAATAAGCCAAAAAAAGTTATTTTGTGTTTTAACCTGTGGATGGTCACTGCATAACACTTTTCTTGTCTTGGTGGGCACTTCTGGGCCACAATAAGCTCCAATGTAGATCAAGCTATGTCAAAAGTCTAGCTGCATGTAACTTTACCATTTATCTCATCAGATTATCTCAAACGTTTACAGGGTGTGTTCCTGGGAAGTCAGTTAACTGTTGTTACTTTATGGTTGTAATGAGGTACATGCAAATCTGAGGCCTCCTGACCAGGAAAATGCCTAGGGGAGTTTCACCAGGTTCAACGAACCACACACTGCAGCCATAGAAACAGCTGAGGAAACGCTGATGGAGGGAAAAACCACTGACAAGAGACAGAGAGGAGGAGACAGAAAAACCACTACGTGTTCAGAAGGGAATATGCTGCTCCAAAACGATGGCCAAGACTGTTCCCTGCGGTGCTGCTGGTAAAGGCTGCTATTGCAAACTGACGGTCTCTTATCGAACAAACCCCGTTAGGCCACACAAGTGTGTCCAATCCACTGTTATTGAGACATTACCAGGCAAGGTCCTTCCCTCACCACAGGAATGAGCTACAAGCTTCATAAATATGAGTCTTTCTGCTTATTTTGCATGACATTCACGCTGAGAGATGTGTGGAATTTCAAGTTCAGATAACAATACCCTGAGGCTTTCTGATAAAGATACTACAGGTTGGAAAAACAGGATCCATAGTGTGTTTAGGGAATTGTAGAGCGAGAGCATTACAGACGTAAATGTATTGTTAAGTGGCAGGACACCTATGGATCGAGGTCAAATGGGGGCACAAAGTAGCAGACAGGCCGGCAGCCAACTCAAACAAGGAAACGGGTCGTCCCAACCACCCTGCCAGCATCTGACCACCACATATGCACAAAGAGGAACTGAACAATAGTTTAAATGTATGCTTAATTGAGTTAAGTTACACAGTCCAGACAATACTGATGGGTTTCCCTCATTTCCGTCCAAACTGAACTCCGGACTCATTCGGCTGAGAAGCAACAAAGCGATAAACATTCAAACCAGACTAAATAGCCATCAGGAATCCAGCTGAGAAAAATGTGAAGAAATGCCACAAATTACAACCTTCAGAGCATGAATGTGAAAAGATAGCGAACCCGGCCTTCATTTAAGTGTGGCATTAGTCCCGTGTGTTTGGGTTAGCGCTAAATCTGAGAGATATCTCCTAGTTCTCTAATGAAGATAACATGATGTCTTCTGCCAGGAAATAATGTTTTCCAGTTGACAGAACTGTTATGGTGTTAAAAACAATGCTGGTGCTGAAGTCATGGATATTTTGAATGTCAACACGGTCCCGTATTACGGGCTCTCAAATGAGTTTATGGTGAAAACGAGCGATTACAAAGTGCAATGTTTGTGTCAAAACCTTGCCACAACTTTACTGCTACCCTTACTCTAACTACGGTAAATATTTTTCACACTTTCACACAATTCTGGGCAAAACCAAGGACTAATCCACTCTTCAGGATTCATTATGAGGGTTTATAGTGCGCGTTCACTATTAAACATTGCAATTACATCTAGTCAGTTAACAGGAATTAAGTAGATTAAACTTTTTTCACAAATGCTCACAAGTCTTTCTGTAGTAGTTGTGTTGGTTGCGTGTTAAATTACTATCAGCATTTGTGCCTGACTGGCTGTGGCATGTATATTAGCTGCATTTGTCAGGCTAGCTCCAGATGGTCTGGTGTTTTGTCTAAAGGGATTAGGATTATCTTGTAGACTCGCAAGACGAGTTTAAGAGCGATCATACTGCCTCTGTCTGAGTAGTTTGGATTAGACCTGTGTAGTCAAAGAGGGAGATTTATAGAAGACTAGACCACAATTCAGGCAAAACTACAAACGCATTTTTTTGACAACCGTTTCGTGAACCTAGTAAAGGAGGTAATTCTGATTTTGCTATGACAATCTGGGCTTCTGAATCAGCAACTGAAAGTATGTTTTGTTATTAGTTAATAGTATTTGCTATTGACTGTTCAAATGCAGAGTTTTGTGTGTGCGTGTGTGTGAGAGAGGGAGACACTGTCACCTCACAACCGCGGCTTGTGTGCAAACACATACGAGCTTCATCACTGTGTCTGTCACATGACTCTGTTTTCCCCTCGGGCTTGAACTGATGGTAAAACTAAGGACATTATTAACTGTCTTTACTTTTATTTTAAAAGCTAAAGCTAGCGGCTATAGAAAGGGGCGTTACATTTCCGACTTGAGCTTGAGGTGTTCGGCCAATGACAATGCACTGTGTCAGCTGGCCAATCAGAGCAGACTGTGCTTGTCGGAAGGAGGTACTTTGTAGAAAATTAAGCGTTTTAGAGAGTAGGGGCATAGAAGACCTACAATAACGTACAGTATTTGAAACTGTTTTTTTTTACATTAAAGCATGTCAACATATTCTGTTACAACAAATACTCAAAATAATGATCTTTAAAAAAAGCATCATATGACCCCTTTAAAAAAAAAGCAGTTTAGTTTAATTTTTTTCTTCCCTGCTGTACTGAAACCATATTGAAACTGATGTCAAAACCAAAATACATACCGAACCATCATTCGTGTATCGTTACACCCCTAGTTTTTACAACAGCACTTGTGATGGAAATTTCATCATTAGCATAATACACTCACAGCCTGGTTTTTCCAAAGGTCAAGGTATACAACATTTTCCACATTGCGCTTGGAACAGATATTGACCAAATCATATCAGAAAACAGCACATGTTCACAGACGATTTCAAAAAGAATTTTGGATTGAAATCAAAACAGATATTATACCATGGTATTCTTGCATAAAGAAAGAAATAAATCCAATAAAACTATACACACCTGTCATTAATAACTACTGATTTATAGTAGAGATTGACAGACACAAACCTTCTTGACAATGTCCACACCTCTGAATGCAAACAGACACGGTTCCCTGTCAGGCCACAGTACAGCAGGTTAAAAGGCATGTTATCTGCGTTCCGGTTTATGAATGCAATATATACACCTTAACTGACACCAATTCTCCACAGTGAGGGGAGCCGGCGAGCTTGAAGTGCAGTCTGCCGCATGTCTATAACTAACTCCATTACAAAGCTGACCTCTGGTACGGAATAGGTGTACAGACTGTTCCACTGCACCCCAGAACAACATGATTCATTCTCTATACTATTATTACTGCGAGAGAAAATGAGACAGAGACAGATAGTGGAGGGAGAATGAGAAAAGCTGAGAGAGAAGAGAGAATATGAAGACGTGACCTCCCCATTTAAGCTGATATTCAGGTAATGGAGGAGAAAGGTAAGAGAAGAAGAGACAGGAGAGGGGGAGCATCTGAGAATGTTAAGGATAGAGGGAGATAAGACAATGAAAGGAAACCGAATCATGCATGTCGGTTGGGTTTCGGAGGTTATTGGACCTTGATAGGGGGCCAGTGGAGGGAATGGACTGTGTCTAACCATGACCCTCATTCACTCCACACAGATACACGTCCTGATAATTCCCTCAACAACACACAAACATATATAGGCTGAATCTTAATTCTCACACTTGCACAAAGTACAAATACATACTATCATTCAAAAGTTTGAGATCAGCAAGGTTTGTTTTCTTTTTTTAAATAAATGTGTACTTTTATTCAGCAAGGATGCATTAAATTGACTAAAAGCACCAGAAAATACATTTATAATGTTACAACTGATTTTTATTTTAAATAAATGCTGCTGACCTTTAAATTCCTCAAATAATTCTGGGATTGAAAATAAAACCATTGAAAATAAGGAGTGTTTCTTAAGCAGCAAGTCAGCATATTAGAATGATTTCTGAGGGATCATGTGACACTGAAGACTGGAGTAATGATGCTGAAAATTCAGCTTTGTCACAGGAAATAATTACATTTTAAAATATGTATTTAAAAGTTTTTTTAATTGTAGTTATTTTAGATCAAATAAATGCAGCCTTGGTGAGCATAAGAGACTTCTTTTAAAAAAACATTTAAAAAACATCTTACTGACCAAAATCTTTAAAGGGTTGGGTAAACCAAACTAATGTGGTAAATTATGCACTCAAATATGAAGTACTGAAACATACAACAATGCCATGCACATTGTGTACCAATATAGCACCAGAAAACCAATCATTTTGCATATTGTAAGGGGTTGTGAAAAAAAAAGTCGAAAATCCTATCCAAATCTGTACACCATTGTACCACATGCAATGTGTTATCATGTGGTACAAACTAACCCTAATCTAACAGATATGGCTTGGTTGATATGGGCTTTTCATTGGTCTATATAGATACAGATATGCTGAAATCAAAGTAGCTGTAAATATTCCTACAATGTAATAAATTAGATACACAACCAAAATGAAACAAATACATATTTTACATAATATTTACAAACAGGCATATAAATGCAGTAATCTAAAAAGGGCCAGATATTATACATGCCCAATATTCTATGTAAGTAATATGAATAATAAGCGATTTGGGATTGAACCTTATGATAAAGCACATTTTCACAGGTCTTTTATAATCATGACATTCTATGGGCTCTAAACACAGCTGATCATAACAGGATGATTCAGCAAACAAACTTGACCCAATTCTCTAGTTCTCAGCGTGGCTTAACTTGTGCTATTTAAGCATTACATCAGCTGGTTTTCTTTTATTCAAGGAATGAATCTGCAGTTGGAAGGGAGTGAAGGGGAAAAACAGAATCAATCTAACTAAACTGGCTAATCATCCCCGTGTGAGGTAAACAAATGTTCTTGCATAACAAACAAACTGCATATTAAATCAAACAAAAGCAAGCTAAGTGTTCAACAAAGGGTGAAAGCATTGTAGGGAAGTACTCACAATTGTATCTTTAAAACGGTTCACTCAAAATCTACTGTTTCATGTTGTTTTAAACCCATATGACTTAAGACCAATTCTGACTTTACAGGCTATTAAACTTCAGGCAATTACACAACAGGTTTGGACAAAGCGATTGTAGCACAAATGTTGAATCAACTAACCTTTATGCTCCTTTTTTGGAGTTTTTGTATCCTTGATTGAAGATTAGTTCTAATTTATCATCACTGTATGGAAATGTGCAACCAGCATATTCTTCAAAATTTCTCCTGTTGTATTGCACAGAAGAAAATCAAATGGGTTTGGAACAACAAAAGGAAGAGTAAATAATACAAAATGTTCTTAAAAGCAGTGGTCAAACTACTAAAACAGCACTACCATTCCTTGAAATAAACAGGTTTTCAAAAACACAGTCAGACAACATGCTAGGTCAACAAATGCCAGCTGACTGCTTGTTCTTTTTCCATTCACTTTCATCCTTGAGAACTCCCTGAGTTAAATGAGCCATTATCCGTCAAGAGGAAGCTCAGCTGACCCACTAAGACTTTCCCGCCAAGCCTTGAACTCTCGCGGAGCTAAAATAAAACTCACAATCACACACAAGAATGAGAGGCTGCCCGTCACCCCCTTATACCGGAATCACC
The DNA here is from genome assembly GCA_027422405.1 of Ptychobarbus kaznakovi. NCBI lineage: Eukaryota > Metazoa > Chordata > Actinopteri > Cypriniformes > Cyprinidae > Ptychobarbus > Ptychobarbus kaznakovi. The sequence continues at coordinate 18,013,416 of CM049802.1, read as the reverse complement.
AACACCCGCACAGTTCAAATCAGTGACCCACATCAGTGCAAATGTGGGACAGCCACTTTCAGGCACTATGTACACACGCTCCCTTCCAGCTATTGTATGCGTGATGTATATTTAGCCTGGACAGGGAGGATAATGAGTGTTATGCTGTGAACATGCAAAATTTCCACACTGGAGCACACACATCGATGCGGAGCAGGGATCAAAAAAGAGGGAGAAAGAAAAATGAGGTAGCTTGTGGCTCTCAGCCAAGGATTACGAAGTTGTGAGCCGGCATGAGCAGGTATTGGTGGTTCATCGCCCAAGCAACCCTGATGACTTTACTCTAAAAGTTTTTTCTGACTCATTTGATTAGATAATAAACACAGATCTGTTCAGATAAGTCATTATAAAAATTATAAAAAACTCTTTAATTACATTTACATAATGTATGCAGTGATAGACAGATCATTCTGTAAAAGTCAAGAAATAAAAACACCCCAACCAAAAACCAAATGCAGTTGAGTCTTAAAATGTGAAGGATTAAGTCAAATAGATTCAGGCTTATGCGGTTACAAAAGAAGATATTTTGAGGAATGTTCATGCTGCTCTTTTCCATGCAAAGCTCCAATGGGACAAAAAAACCTAGATTTATGTGTCGTCTTCTAATGTCATATTATATGATTAAGTCATTGTATGGAAATGAGCAGCGTGGACATTATTCAAAATGTCGTCTTTTGTGTTCCACAAAAGAATGAATGGTTTTGAAATGGCATGAGTGAATAAAATACGTTTTTAGTTGGATGTCGTCACAGAAAAAGGCACTGGGAATCCTGAGGAAAGAATGTCCACATTTGCTTGAAGTCAGTTATATTCTGACCCAAGCTGATCATACGATTACATAAATTTAAGATTTCCAAATAAAGTCCGGCATCAGATTTAAAAAAAAAATCAAACAATAACCTTCCGTTCTTGATCAGCAGAGAAAAACGTGATCCAGTAATCCAACATCAGAAGTGATGTATTTTGAGTTCAGTCAGAGCAGCCAAAGAGGTTAGCACAGCCCACCGCAATGAGGTTTAAAAGAGCAGTAGACGCGGTTCGATGTGGTTAAAAAGTACACCGCTTAGACAAAACAGCAGCGGGGGAAGACATCTGTCCAGCAAAAGAATCCAAATCCAGACATTAGCCGTACCCCTTGGTCTGTGGCAGATGGGAAAAACCATCAAATCCAGGTGTCCAAACATAACAGACCCTGAAGTGCATTCTGCTACTCCACAGGGAGAGTTGAGGTATCGCTGCTGCCCACTGCAAACCAATCAATCTGAAAGTACCTTCTTATATTGATAAAAAAAAAAAAACGTAATTTCTTTGGTTCATCTGCCTGTGGTACCTGCCTGTGACTGATATTTTGATGTTCGGTAGGGTTTGGGTCCTGATCTGAGGCTTGCTCGGCTTTTCTCCTCTTGCGGACTTGATAATGATGGTTTTTGGACTTCTGGTGTGCTGGAGAACAGGATAGTTCAATTATTAAAGTCTGTCTTAAGACATTTGAAAATGCATTGGTTTGACTAGAGCAAAAACTCACCCAAACATTCCAAGTCGCCAATGATCACCTTATCACACAGGTCACACATGTGGTGACTCCTCTTGTTGCGAGGCTCCACCCCCTCTACTCTGATTGGCTGTGCAGATGGCTGCTCTCCCTGAAATGGTTTTAAGAGAAGAGGCGCTATGAGAGGGGTTGGGGATAAGTAACTGATGTGAAAAAAATCATAAGTTATGATGGCTGAATACTATTAAATACATAAAACACTGTTGTGTGTAAATGACTTGTTTCTAGTGGTCCACCGATATATCGGCAGATAAGTTTCTGTTTGACTGATGTGTTAAGAGACGGGACTTTTATTTTGACGGCCCTGAGAACTGCAGCACCTGAGCATGCAACCCTCACATTCTCCTGCTTGATTGTTTCACCATTTAACAGTTCTGTCTAACAATGATATAAGTCTAATAATCGGATAGAACTGTTAAACAAAGGAATTAAAAGGTATACAAAAATATTATGACGTATGCTTTTATATTATTAGTAATATAAAAGGCAAACATTACAATACTTTCTCATTTAGGAGTCAGCAAGCAGAAAATACCTATTTATATCATTTAAACAAATCTTTGAGTGTCTAATAAACATTTAATTTCCCAAAACTTGCAGGCTAAGTCAAATCCAGCTGTGAGATTGTGTGAAGTGTGGATGATTGTGTGACAGTTGAACGTGGACAGGATTTAGTTGTCATTTATAATTATTATTATTATTATAATTTTATGATTATTATTTCAAATTTCTTAAATATTAATTAAAATGTTATATACATAAAATTTTTATAAACATAAAATGTTTATATCGGCCACCCTACTCTAAAAAAATCGGTATCGGCTGTCAAAAAAAACAATAATCGCTCAACCATTACTTGTTACATTTAAAATTTCATTTAAAACATCACTTTTGTTGGTCACCTCTCTTAAAAAAGAAAGACAAAACACCTGTAACTCCATTAAAAACACCACCAAAAATCACTGACAGGAAACAGCAACACAAACTATTATACAGAACCGCCATGGTTGGGTTCACAAGACAACTAATGATCAGTGGGGTGTAAAGGAGACATTATTTGCCAACAAAACAAGAAAGAAAACAAGTCAAACCTTTTGGAGGCAGTCCAGGATCTCTAAAGCAGGAGTAAGTACAGTTGTCTCCCAATTGGTCAAGTCTGTCACATCCAGACCGTAGACTGGTGGCACATTGCTAGCAGGTCCTGAAGTTTCAGAAGACAAATTGACAAAAGACGAAACTTATGAAATATCATCTTGATTAAACTTGCAGAATAATCATGGTGCAATATAATGGTGTGAATACCGTGTACCCAGCTGATGTTCTTGACTAAATCTAATTGAGAAAAGTTAATGTTAAATCTAAGGAAGGGCTGCAGCGATTCGTCGACGTCATCGATTACGTCGATTATAAAAATATGTCGATTAGCATGGAGTGCGTCGGCGTGTTGCACCTTTAGCCACGCCCATTGCACGAGCCTGCAGTAAACTGAATGAACGGGACAGCACAGGACATTGAGTTTCCTATATAATCATGACGGGTTTAATGCACTCACAGAGACGGAGAAATGATTCACGTTCATCTTAAACCGGCGCTGCAGTGTGTGTGTGTGTGTGTGTGTGTGTGCGTGCGTGCGTGCGTGCGCGCACGACCTCGTGAGCTCTCAGCCTCAGAAAAAAACTATCATAGGATCTTTAAACTTGTTAATCTAACAATTAAAAATGTTGCAGGCAAAAGGGAAGAAAGGTACAGAATATGTCTGGTGGCATGGTGTGGTGCAGTGAATCAGTATGGAGAAGCGGGGAGGGCCTGCAGCAGCCTGAACCTGCTGAATCACTGCCGCTCGATAATCTTAAACAGCATTCTGACACTGTCAGCAGAGACAAACTCACTCTACCTCGCTCAACGCTATTGATCCACGCATAATACAGCAGACGTGCACAGATAATGAGAGGCCCATACGTTAAACATGCAGAAGAAAGAAAAAACTATCACATAAAACAGAAAAGATTCAGTTTATAAGGGTGTTTCTGGGTACATGTCTCTATGTTATTCTGGTCCCTATATGATATTTGGGATCTAGACAAAAGATTTTGATCCCACTGTAACAGTAAATCTCTTCTCATAATTTGATGCATCATTCATGTCATGTCATGGCTGGGGCTGTGACGATAACCATATTATCGAGGTCTGCATTCCGCGGGACCCGACCAGATTTCTTGTGACGTGGGATTAAATTCCCGAATAAAACACGGTAGCCGTCGGTAACTCTGGAGTAATTTGAATGGGAGTGGGCGGTCTAACAATATCCTGTTCCCGACGTCCTTTCAGAACAGCATATTTGTGCATTTTTACTCCCTATTATTGCTCACGCGCTGCACACACGGACCAGTGCTTCTGTGTCTTGTATTTTATTGCGCAGTGCGCAACATGTGCATAATGGCCCTCAGACAGAACAGGCAGGCTGTCGATGAGTGACAGAGCAGAATAAGGATGACAAAGCAAAGTGTGGATGCGCTGTCCTTGAAGGACGTTCAACTTGGACTGGAAAATGGTCAGTTTACTGCCAAGAAACCCACGTCAGGCAAGTCTGACTCGGGACATTCTTCTCAGAGATGTTAAATTGTTCAGTTTCATGAAAAAGTGACTTCATTTTGCAATTTCTAAGCAGCAAAATGTAAAACTAATTTGTTACTGGACAAGACGAATAAAATAAATAGCTTACAATAAAATACATTTTGTGCAGACTACATTTTTATTTGTTATCTCTCTCTTTCAGTAGTGGACATTTAAATGTGAGATTTTGGAAATGAGATCTATATTTAGCGGGAACGGTCGGGTCAGGAAGAAAATTATTCTAAGCATTATTCTAAGCGGACAGCGGGTTAACAGAGTGAAATTATAGTGGTAGCGGAGTGCAGATGCGTAATATAAGCTTGCGGGAGCGGGACTAAAAAAACAGTTTCACTTAAGCGGCTCAGCAGTTGTACAACAGCCGAACACTTGTACAGACAGGCTTGCCTGATGCTCCCTTTTTACGTTGCACTTTGAAAAACCCAAATCAGAAAAAAAGCCTCTTTTTTGTTGCACTTTAAAAAGGTTATTATAAATGTAGCCTAATTAATCGTTAAACAATATTAATGACATCCTAATTTGCTGTTACAAACGATGCGTTTCAACAAACACCTTTTTCAACAAGTTGCACTTGGACAAGAGCGTTTATATCCACGGACTGTTACCCGAAAAACAATGTCTAAAGAAAAAGGAATCGAAGTTTAGCACAACTCTCCAGAACAAAGCATGGGGCATGTTGAGCTCGGCTTGTCGTACATATTAAAAAAAACATTATTTTGTTATTATTGTTAATATAATTTGCTGTTTCAAGTCTACTTTTATAATTAATTTCCCTTCAAATGAGAGTTCATGACCTGCGGTCAAGCTTTTCTCAAATCCTTCAACTTCTCTAATTAAACACAATGGCCAGCAGTTAGGGGTGTAACGATATCACAAACCGAACCGAAAGATCGCGATACACCACCCACGATACGAATCTCGGAACTCTCGTGGCGTACCGCGGTACTCTCACGCCCCCTGCTGTCCATTGTTGAGGTTAACGGCACTTATCTCTAACTAACTATAAATTTAAACTAATTTTATTTGATTTAAATTGTATTAGTAACGACTAATAAGAGCTTTTTAAATTGTGTTCTAAATATTATATTCTAAAGTTACTGTTTTCCAAGTGCATGTCATTTCACGTGACTTGGGAGTGAGCGTCACACTCGGTTGCTAGTATATGCAGGATGGCTGTTTCTCATAGTACTGAAATTGCAGATCCCCCGGACACATTTAAGTCTCCTGTGTGGAAACATTTTGGTTTTTCAGTGGAGTACAGGATTGGAATTCGTGTCGTAGACAAAGCGCACACAATCTGTCGTAACTGTTTCACAAAACTCTCTTATACGACAGGAAACACGTCTAATATGCAAGCGCATCTCCGGAGACATCACCCCAACATTGATATAAGCGGCACACGTAAGAAGCCTCAAAAACAGGAAACTTTTCCCACTGCCTTTAGAATGAAGCTACAAGCTAACTCCGACCGTGCTCAAACAATTACAAAGGCAATAGGTGTTTTCATGGCGCTAGATATGCGGCCGTTTTCCGTTGTTGAGAACGACGGATCCACACATTTGCTAAGTGTGTTGGAGCCAAGATACCAATATGCGAGCCGACCGCGTTTCAGTCAGAATGTGCTGCCTCACCTTTACAGCGAAGTAAGAGCCAAACTAGTGGAGGACCTGAGCAATGCTAAATGCATTGCTTTAACTACGGACGGATGGACCTCCCGTGCAACTCAGTCTTTCGTGACGATCACGGCGCACTACATCACGGACAACTGGGTGATTAAAAATCCCGTTCTGCAGACACGCGCTGTCTACGAAAGCCACACAAGTGATCATCTGTCGGAAATACTACAGGGAGCTGTAGCAGAGTGGAAAATCGACAGAGAAAATGCCACTATTCCTGTGACAACAAGAGAGAAATGTTTTATTCTGAGACTAGTCTATATTGGAGGTATTTATTTCATTTTTGTTTACTCAGGCATGCTGACTGCACTAAAAATGTGAAGCCAAAGTTAATAAAGAAAAAGTTAAGTCAAGTTATTGTTGTTGTTATTATTGAGTTAAGTGAATCTATTGTTCCTTAGCATTGCTGGTAAGATGACATGAACCCTACCCCCACAGCAAACAGAACCGAACCGAACCGAACCGTGGCTCTAAAACCGTGAACCGACCCGAACCGTGCCACTGGTGTATCGTTACACCCCTACCAGCAGTGTTAGGTAAGCTATTCTGAAACTGTAGCTGGACCAGCTACAAGTTACTTGTAAATTAATGTAGTTAATCTACATTCAAGCTATCCTTCTGAAAAAGTAGCTAGCTACACTTCATTACAAAACTGTGGGGGGGGGGGGGGGCAGATTATATCATGACGGTTCATAAGTATAAAATGGACATTTTTAAGAGTGCAATAAAGCAGGAAAATTAATCAGTTTAAAAGGGCATTACTATTATTCACCTCCTGTATGTGCTTCAAGTCTTCGACTTAGACCGCATTTTAATCTTTTTTTTGCATTAATCACAGTTCATGTGAAATATATGTATAAAAAGCTAATGAAATCCTCTCTTCTCTCATGTTCGCTGTCTGGTGCTGCACTAAACTCTTCCATATCATACCATAAGTGTGAACATATCATTTAAGCTAACAATAGAGACTGTTGATCTGTTTGGGCAAAGAATTGTAATATGACATCATCTACAAGCAGTACTGTAATGGCACCATGTTTAAAATGATAACAGGTAGTAATACCAGAGTAAATAGAAAAGATTATATACATGGTCTGCCATGGCACAGGTCCTAAAACATGGTATTTTATGTTATTTTACTGGCACTGCAATGGTGCGTTGATTGAGTTAAAAAAATGTATAAAGGCAAGAACAAAAAAGTAATTGTCATCAAAGTATTACTGCATAAGCTAAAAAAAGTAAATAGTGCATTTCTAACCTTTTAAGTGGAGAAAACCACTTGCTCAGCAATTAACTAACGCAATTTGATTTGATCCAAGAAAGTTAACTTTGGTCATTGAAGTGTCACTATGACCAATTGCATTGCCTTGGCTCAGGTAGGCTTAATTACGTCCTCATGAAGACATGAACAGTTAAAATGTTCCTGCTATGATAACCAGTTTCAAGGAAGCATCTCTGTCTGCCGTGATATTTTTAGAGCAGCTATTTTCAAACACAGTCTATTTGATCTGTCAAACTACTTGAAATGATCCTGTAGTTCATTTTTTTTGTTTTTCTTTGAAGAAATGTTAGTAAAGCTGACAAACGCACACCGAATATGGAAGAGCTCTCAAGATGTGTAGTCTGTTTAATAATAGTTATTACTGAATTGCACAATGGTGCTATAAAACTTGAGTCCAAGAAGAGTGATGTTCATATATATATTTTTTTTTAATAATGTATTTTGTAAAAAAAAAATTAAGAAACCTGACCTCTTTCAATGTGCAGAATGCATTTTGACAAACTACAGGCCTATGGGAAAGTAAAGGAGAATTTAGAAGAGCCACCAAATCACAAAGATACTGCTGATAATATCCTCCAGCCTTCACACCTGTTTGCCTGAGGTGAATGTTGCACAAGTCCAGAAGAGAAACATGCTTAAACACTTCTTACAAATGCAAGGCGGCTCTTAGTTAAATAACCACTATGCAAAACTTGCGGCTCTTAGTTGCAAAGTAACCACTATGCTGAAGATCGTTTGTAACCGTAATTTAAATCCTTATGCACAGAAAATCAAATGCAAAGTACACAAATGCTGAAGATCGTTTGTAACCGTAATTTAAATCTTATCACAGAAAATCTAATTCTTTGTCAAACGGTTCCTCAACATCTGGCAAAAAGGAACCAACAGTTTCTAATTTGACCCTTGACTAACCACTGGACTGACTCCAAATGCAGTTTACTTCCTTATTACCTTGTGTTTGTTTAAAATTAGAGCAGACCCAGATGACAACAATAAGTCTTACATAATCCTGAAACACAACAATAGCAGCATCCATAATATTAAACAAGACACAATAAAATTAGTATAATAGAGAATTATAAGCCTAAATGACAACCAAATAATAAAATGTCAGCATAACACATCATAAAATGCATAAAAATGCTGATTTAAAATTACCTCAAACACCTGCTGTATCAAAATATAAATATATATTTATATTAGGACTGGCGGTTGACGCGGAGAATGGAGAGGCGGTTGTAACAAAACAAACAGCATGAGTTTCAGCCAGAGCATACATGTTAAGGCTTTTACACAGCAGAAATAAACATGACAACAGCCACTATAGATTATATAAGATAATAAACTCACGATTACGATAGGATATGGTTTGTATGTGATTTTCTTGAGATGAATGTGTACATCTGAAATGCTAATTTGTACTGCGAAAAAAGGTTATAAATAGCATATTTTAACAACAGTAAACGACCAAATTCTAAGTGATCAAAAAAGGAAGTTATTACAAACACTCGATGTTGGTTTAAAGTGAGTTGAGTAAACGTACACTATTAATCTCATAAATTGTCTTATGTAGCATTATGCTAATGTTAGCTCTAATTAGGGCTGTGCGATTAATCGAAATCGAATCGCGATTTGAGACGTTGCGATTTGCTAATCGCAAAGCCTGCGATGTGGACACGATATGCATGACTGCCAGCCTTGAGTGGCAGTCTTACTAACAAATAGAGTGAGCGCACCCCCGTTCTCCCCGATCAGCACTGCTCTAGCCAACTGCGTAAACGCCCACCATTTCAAAAGGGTCAGATCGAAAGTTAGGCTAATTAAAACTAAAGAAAAACGTATGTAACTTCAGCTTCGAAATGACAGACAACGAACAAAAAAGGTAATTTGCAAGAGCTCCCTTTTCAGTTCTGCGTTCAGTACTGGAGAATAAAATATTTTTAGATTTTTTTATTAGTAGGCTACATGAACGTTATCTTACACATTTTACTCCCCAACAGATTAATTTGAAATAAGTTTATAATGCATGTTCGCTAATTCAGAAGACCACACACACAGCCGTGCTTCTCATACTCGCTCCGCTCTGCCCCACGCTGTGAGTCTCCCGCATTTCACAGACATTTCACAGATTTCATATATATATAGATATGTTTATAAATATAAATATATAAAATAATAAATATTAGTTTTTGTTGTTGTTGTTTTTTCAAACTGCAATATTAAATAGGTATACAGTGGATTAAAATTTTTATTTTGAAAAATCTAAAAATCCATTACTTTCTCCCAGCAAAAAACTGAAAGTATGGATGATAAAGATGTTTCATGCTCCAAATGAGATACAAACAACTTTATAGAACTAAATCCTTTTAATTTGCCTGTACATGTTTTGCATTAGCACCAAACACACAGGTGTTCCTTCACACAAGCGACCCACTTAGCTGACGTAAAGCATCTCTTTAGCCCAAAATAAACCTTGTTGCATCTTGCTTGCAGTCGCTCCTAATCAAAGAAAGTTCTACAGTCTTTATGTCTGCTATTGTGCTTGTCAGAAAAGAGTGGCAGCAGGTGGGCCTGCACAGAGACACCTGGCCTACCTGAGCCATGTGGGGAGTGGAGGACTTTCTTTTTTGTACCTTTATGTACCCCTTTAAACCCCTCTCTCTGGGGTATAGAAATTAGAGGGAACAGGGCAATGATGGCCATCTGGGGGTAAACAGATGCTGAACGGGGGTCTTTTTCCCTCCAGCCCAAAATTAAAATCTCTGAAATCTAAGTCATGTAATCTTGCCGAACCTGAATGGTGGAAAAGACGAGAGAACAAGGATCTCTAACCACAGAGATCTCAAATATCTGCTTTAATGAGGCGGCGCCTCTCCAGCGCACCCATAGTAGACAGCCGCACGGCTGCCGTCTTTTAAAATGTGAAAAGACCCCTCGCTCACCAACTGGCAGATCCTCTAGAGTCTCCGAAGACATGGGCATCATAAAACATACAGAGCAGTCGCACCTGCTGCTGTTTGTGTGATAAGAGAGCCTAGGACAGGAAAGGACAATGGAGTAGATATGGATTTCAGAACAGGTCACCTGTTGGAACAGCTGTAGGACTTTCAGTCAACTTAAGACATTCCGAACAGGAAGTGAGGGCTAAGAGATTGAGTGGCCGACAGCTTTAACCATTAGACTTCCAGCTGTAGGTTGCAGCCACCAGGTCAACACCACAACAGCTGTGTTTTTGCGCCTATCATCCCTTAATCTAATTTGCTTATACATTACATGGTCATCGTCAGTATTTCTCTGTACGTCCTCTCACAAGCTCATCAATACACACAAAGGCCCATATGCAAGCGGCTGGCAGCAGTCTTCCAGCGGGAATGTATTTTGGGAGTGTGGGGGGGTGCCCCGAGGTGTGCGGAGTGTAAGGGGACACTTTTCTATGTCGCACCTGTCGCGCATCCCACTCAGGTTTCCCCTATCGTTGATAAAAGGAAAGAGACATGTTATTTAACGCTCACGTTGCCTCCCAGAGCCGTCAACTGAGCCTTTGTCACAGTTACCCCCCCCCCCCAAGCCGCTCAGTAGGGTAGGGTTCAAACAGGCCCAGCTCTACAAGAGTGTGCTATTTGAGCTGACAACTGGCTATAAATCAATTGATTTTAAAAAGCATATCACAAAAATTACCTTTCCAAAAATGTTTTGACTGCTCTGAGAATTATGTTCCCTTCTTGAGCCAACAAGATCAAGATACCAAACTGGCCCATACATATCAGCTTAGAGCTTAATTCACAAATAACCGACAAAAGAATGAAAAAGGAAAGAGGAATTGTTGATCGCCTCGTAGAGGCCAGGAGGAAAATGAACCCAAGTTTGCCCTCAATGACCCCACAGTCCTTATCCCCAAGAGGCCACACCACAGACTCGAACCTCCTGCCACCAATCTGAATTTCTCGCAGCACACTAATGCCTGCAGGATTAGACCGGTCAGCTGAGGGCCCCATGAGGCCCTGGGATGCGTGGGGTGCGGAGGGAGGGATCAGTTAGGCCACTGACAGGCAGCCACAGGAGCTTAACCAGACCAAAAGCAGGTCAGAGTCCAGCAAAAAGGGTGGGAGAGTGGTGGGGATGGATGCAAGGGGTTCAACGAGGACGAAACAACCTTGAGTTGCAATGACTTGAGGCCCACTGGCCTGGTGAACCTTGTTAAATAAGGCAACAGAAAACGTTGACCCTAGAGTTTAGCTGCTTCTTAGAAATCGAATAGCAGTGTTGTAGCGCACTCACTCCAGACTAGACTAGACTCTGACTCAAATATGTCTCAAGTTCGAGACCACATTTTCAGGAGCATTTGGACCTGGCATGGACTTGGACTCTGAAGAACTTGTCTCCACTAGTTACAGAAAAAATGGTTTTGAACTTGAGATGGACTGGCTAACGAAGCTGTTAAAATAAATTTTGCTTGCTATGTTTGAAATTATTTTCTCATGTAAATAGGATGGCAAAATGATTAGTAAACTGCATAGATGGAGCAGAAATGTACCACACAACAGGACTGATCACTGATCAAAGCACCAGACCATCTGTTGAAGATGAGGATCCTCCTCCTATAACTAAAGGGATGAAGAGAGGCCGTAGAGGAAGGCCACATTCACAGACATCTCACCTAAAGCCAGCTGCCCTTGTGTTTAGGGTCTGCTGCATATGGCGGGACACAAAACTACTCTTAATGAGGGCTAGCCACTGTCTCTGCCTAATCTCATTAGGGCTAACAGGATTGCTGGTAGCCTTTGTAGGGATGCGGAGCAAGGGGCAATTCAGTCCAGGATCCTCAGAAACAGGGGTCAGAGTCCAAAGGGAATGCCCGGATAATGTTGTGAGGAGGCCAAAGACTCATTTAGTGGAAATCCAAGGTAAATCGAAGACACTGATTTGGTCAATGCTGAAGGGCTTATAGAAAGCAGAGTAAGGTGCGTGAGGACCAGAGCTCTCCTTGGCATGTTCATGAGAGTACATCAGATATGTATCAATATCCAAGTTATGAACAAATCATTCTAGTCAAGTCAAATCAAGTCAAACCTAGTAAATGAATTGGTTGGACCAATAAAAAAAAATGACCTGAACAACCTGTTCACAAATTGGAATGTACAAGTTCTCACATTTAAGTCAAGAAGATTTGGAACAACATGACAAAATTTTGGGGTAAATAATTTTTTTAAGCTTGTATACACAGAATAAGCTATTGTACTAGGGGTGAAAAAAAAATAAAAAAAAAAATCGATCCATCGATGCATGGCGATTCTCTCTCCAACGATTCTGGATCGATTCTGAGATTAGTTTTAAACCTGATGTGCGATGAAGCGGAGTTTGCTTTAGAAACACCCGTATTCTGCTTTCTTCCAATTCCTCACACACATACACCACTCGAACCTTCCGTAAAATAATCTTTCATAAAGTTCGGAAAGGTTTAGGCGAATTACAAGGACATTCATGGGCTTCATTGCACAGGAGGAGTGATGATAGCCACGCGCTTTGTTTGATGTTACACTTGAAGTGTGCGGTCTCGTCTTTCTGTGTTTTCCTTACAAATTCTCTATGCAAGAAGTCATCATTTATGTGGTTTGGAATGCAGTGGACTTATATATTACAAATATGAACCTCAATAACAGAAGGCTGCTTTCAATTTCAAATGTTGACGCGTGCTGTGTGTAGACTGCTGGTCAGCAGAGCATGCGGCTGTGCGCGACTCCATGTAAAAAAGCGGCTCAAAATGGTTTTATGAATGTAAACAGCCAGTTATGTCTTAAGGGATTAAACGGACAGGACAAACCACATTACTTGGATTTCAAATGAGATCCGTGCGTAAATGCAGCTTAATAGATCTCCCGCTGTCTATGATGTCATAGTAAAAAACAACAGTAAAGATGAAGAAAAATCACTCACAGTTCTTGAATGGAAAACATTCAGATAATCTTAAATACTGAAAGCACTATTTGTTTGTTGTTTGTGTTTCTATGCCCCTCTTTATTATGTGCTACTTGCTTGTATGATTTGAAGTTATATTAGTTTAAAATTCTTAACATACAACTGTTTTAATAATTTTTTTTACATTGTAATTATTAAAAAAATTACTTAATTGCTTATGTAAGGAAATGTAAGGATTTTAAGATTCTCAAGTCGGTAAACAAATTAATTAATAAGGGGGGGGGGGGGGGGCCCCAATAGTAGATCGAGAATCGTTCTGGAATCGGGTCATGACTCTCGGAATCGGATCGTGAGGTGACTAAAGATTCCCACCCCTATATTGCAGTTATTTTTATTTATTTTCGTCTATGTATATATGCATCAGACAGACCACAGTACCAGCATCTCACTCTATGAGTGTAAAGTTAAAATTAATTTATCTTTAAACACACCAACCTTGGGACCCTAGCCCTAGCTGTTTCTATATACACCAAGACAACATGTGTCAGCATACCCTGTGCCACATGTATACACACCCTCCTTTTAACTTTACAGCTTTTATTATGCAAACAACTAACAGTGCTTCACTTGTACATTCTTCATTCTATAAAGCGTCCTTCACTTCCTTTCTCTAGATAAACTTCACACCCTGATGTCACCAGCACACATACACACACAGCTGTTCATCCATTGAAGGGTTCGCTGATTCAAGCTGTTGTCTGTTAGGAAGTCAAAGTACAAACCGTTCAGACTGACCGTGTCTTGAAACACCCAAGCATTACAAGCATTTGATCTTTTATCAACCCAAGGCCGGTAAATACTGAACCCTGAGCCTTGGAATTTTGAGGCTGTCTGTAAGGGAGGGGTAGCCTTCAAACAGACATAGTATTTCTACACAACCGTGTGTGTTTAATGGTCTGTGTGAAGTCCATCTCGTTAAAAACGTCTGTGATTACCTGACCATTGGACCGTACAGAAAGAAAACGAAAAAAGACATACACAGCTCCAGTTACCTCTGAGAGCAAATGAAGCCAATATACAATAGACAAGCCACGAGTGATACACTCTGAACTAGCACAGCTGTGGTGTTACTTAGCATCCAGCAACAGAGACCATACCTCACAGACAATAAGCTCTCAAACACAAGCAACAGGGTTGAAAGGGGAAGAGAACTCACATTAAAGGTTTCATGCATGAATTTATTCCAGGGATATTGTGGCTAGAAAAACCTGCAGTTTGGTATCTTGTGGGGTTTAAATAAGCAGCCTTCTGAACTTGACCACTACACCACACCCGCACCCAAACTAAGAAAAGAGTGTGTATTCAGTGAGACTTACTCTTGAGGAATCGGTTGCGGACCCATTTGTTCTGTTTTTGGGCATAGTGGCGGGTCACCTGCTTGAGAGACTCAATCCCTGTGAGAGGGGAGGAAACAACAAGATCAATATGGTGGTCACACCAAATACTATGCAATATGTTTGTGGGAGAAATCAAGTAAAAAAAAAAAAAAAAAAAAGTCATGCACAATGGGTTTACGACACAAATTTAAGTGCCTAATAGCAAAACCTAGAGGATGAGGGGAAGAGAAAGAGGCAGTTCCATTAAAACCCTCATCCTTCCCCCTCTCTCAATCCACTTCCCCTTCAGTATATCCTCTTACAACTGGTGCCAGAGCACATTGGACTGTGTCTGTGCACTAAGACTACACAATATGATCAAATTGATGATTTTCAACAAATATTGGGATTTGAATTCTTACATTTAATAGGACACTTCAACAAAATATTCGCTCATCATTTTTTGTCCTTTGAGAGTCCATGCCAACAAAACTTTCATGCATCAAAAACAACAAAAATACCTTGTAAAAGTAATCATTTGAATCAAGTGGTTTAATCCCAAGTCTCCCGAAGAGACACGATTTGCTTTATTTGATGAACAGATTAATTTATATTTATTCCCAAATAAACACTGATCACCATACATGTAGGCCCTATGATTTTCACGATGCAGAAAATGTTGACGGAATCGCGGAATCCAGCCATAAAAATGGAATTTACAGTTTAACCCGGAATGTCACGGAATGTCAAAGTTTGGATATATATAAAAATGGTGTGTATATGGTATATGGGTCGCTCTTAAAAAAGTTTGAAAACCACTGCTTTAGAGTCTTGTTCTTGTTAAGCATGGCAGAAAAACAGTCTTAAGTAGGCATGCAACGATTAGTCGACAACGGCGACAAAAATATTTTGAGTAAGTCGTTTGATCTCATATGACCTAATGTAGGAGCTTGCAATACTGCGGTTTGACCAGCGTGGTGCTGTAGTTCAGCCCTCCTGTGTGCAGTTTAAGAGAAGACAGCGCTTCAGTGCTTCAAAGTTCAAACCCAACCGAACAAACCTGAAGCTGCGGAGCGGTGTTTGGATGAATATGTAGATATATATTGCGCGCTTTCCTCTCAGTAACGAAATAAACAACAAAAACTGACAGCAATGTGAAAGCAGCAGTTTACATAATTTTTATATGCATCTGATTACAACGATGTGGATGTTTGCATGAGCTCCGCAGTGCAGTACAGTAACGTACTCCAGTAAAGTCCGGTCACATCATGTTTATTTATATACGTTAGTACTTTATAAGCCTTAATTCAAGCAGCTTTACGGTATTAAACATGAAAAACCAGAGTCAGTTTCACTTTCAGTAAGAATTACAACTTGATTTTCTGTTATAGAGCAGCTCTTCAGTGTGGAGCTAGCTAATGATAAACTATTTTTATTAGAGGGAAAAAAAAATTTCATTAAAGTGACCGTTTGGTTTACAGAGATCAAAGATTGATCTAGCAAAGGACTGTTTTGGTTATCATAACCCTATAAGGTATAAATTAAATCAATGTTTTATGCCTTCATCTGATAACCAGTAAAATTTAAATAAACAACAGAATTTCTGAGGGGGAAAAACATTTCATAAGGCTACTGTAAGAATAAATAAAAAGTGTATGCATTCAAATATTTAAACATGCTAAAACAGAATTTGGTAACAATAAAACATAAGGCGAGAAAAAAATAAAACATTTCATATGGCCCGTTTTATATAAAGTTTTATGATTTTAATTACTTAGACATGTTTATCGATTAATACAATTTAAGTTGACCATTAAAAAGGAGTCCAGAAAAATGTAAAAAATAATAAAATAAATCCAGAAAAATAAAAAAAGATTTTTTAGAAAAATTTTAACAGTTGATTAGCATGGAGTGCGTCGACGCGTCACACCTTTAGCCACACCCATTGCACGAGCCTGCAGTAATCCCTACTTAAGACTGTTTTTGAGCTGCCATGTTTAACACAAACAAGTACTTCTAGATGCAGAAGGTAAAGGTTAGTATGGCAACATCACTTCACTGCAGCGATTCATAGACATCATCTATTATATACGACCTTCAGAACCGCATATAATAGCGAACTGACGCCTTTACATTGTCAGGATTCATATCCACATTCAAAGCTGCGCTGAATGAATGGAGAACAGCACGGGACATCGAGTTGCGTAATCGTGATGGGTTTAATGCACTGACAGAGACGGTGAAGGAGAAATGATTCGCATTCATCTTAAGATCCACCAGAGCTGCCGTCAGAGCCCTTGGCGCCCAGAGAGGTGCGCGCGTCTCAGCTCTCGCGCACACCGATTGCGAGAGCTCCGAGACGCGCACCAAACACGCTCTCTGCACACCCCAACGAAGCATTTAAAATCATTGTTGGTTGTTTAATGTGTGATGGACTGGACAAGCCTGGACTGGGTTCGTTTATTTAAAAATGGCTGTCAGCTGTGATAAAACTTCCCCGTGTAGTGGCGTCATTTTTTGATTCTGTCGCCCTAGTGTCCTGAATGCGGTTGTGACTTCAGCTGTTCATTCATATACAGATATGTATTCAAGTAGATATTTTAATCTGCTTGAATAAATAAAACCTTTCAAGTCTCTCACCTGCTGTCAGTCCCAAACAATAACTATGAAAGCAGCCATAATTTCTATTGATTGTATCACTGTCCTGAAATTATTTTTTTTTCTTTCTTTCTTTTTATTAATTATTTATAGTTATTATTATTTTATTTTTCTCTCTTTTCTTATTTTTATTTGTTATTTATTTTCTCTTCTCTTGTTATCATCTTCTTCTTTATTGTTATTTTCTTTCTTTCTTTTTCTCTCTAATACCAGAATTGTTTATTATTTATTTAGTTTTATTATTTATATCGACAATAAAAATTTCTCTCTTCTTGTTATCCTTTTAACATCTTTCTTTTATTGTTATAAAAACAGCATTTCTTTCCTTCTTTGTTGTTGTTCACGTTTTTTTTTTGTAAAGTATAATTGAATGAGAAACCAGGTTTGAATTTTAAAATACAAGTTTAATACCATGAAGATATATTTACTGTTTATTATTTATTGATAGTTGAAAGCTCCAGAAAGAATTCAAATATTTTTCTTTTCAATCAG
Source organism: Ptychobarbus kaznakovi (assembly GCA_027422405.1). NCBI lineage: Eukaryota > Metazoa > Chordata > Actinopteri > Cypriniformes > Cyprinidae > Ptychobarbus > Ptychobarbus kaznakovi. Next base: position 17,995,794 of record CM049802.1, on the reverse strand, counting down.
AACAAACCATACATCAATGGAAAGCTTATTTATTCAGCTTCCAGATGATGTATAAATCTCAAATTTCAAAATATTGACCCTTATGACTGGTTTTGTGGTCCAGGGTCACATATGCTGATTTGCGGCAAGAAACATTTATGTTTATTGTCAATGTTGAAAACAGTTGCTGCTTAATATTTTTGTGAAAACTAAATTTATTTTATTTTTTTGAATCCAAATGCAGGTCCAAACGCTCTATCAGATCCCAAGGCAAACAAAACAGTGCTAATATACACTAACTGTGTACTGTAGTACTATCAGTATCAACTAATCATAATTCTAAACCTTTATCTCCACACCGAAATCTTATTGGGCCAGACAGGGGGTTTATCTTTAATCTAAACTCTTAAAATACTGGTGTCTGGGTTCACAGACAGTAGCATCCCTACAAAACATTAATTCACACTCCATCATATAAACATCAGAGCAAACGAACCAATTCAAGAGCAGCATTGCTGACTTTATGGCCTATTGACAAGTCAGTAATGCTCAGAACTCAACACAAGCAATCCACACTTATGAGCTCTCAGCAGACATGAGCACCGCTATGAGTGCTGCAACTTTCATGCTCAGCGTGCCGGTAATTGATCTTGACACCAATCCAACTGACTGACAGAAAGAAAGAGAGAGGTGTCTCCCTCTCTTCAGCCCCTCAGCAGATGTTAACAAAGACTGAGAACGTTCGGTCTTAAACACTGACTGTTTTAGACATCTGATCAGACTCCAAACACCAGTGCAGCTGTCAATCCCCTACTGAAAATCAGAAGACAATCCCTGTTTGCTAAATAACAGGGATGTCAATTTATTACCAGTTTTACATGAATTAGTTATGCTGGTTAATCAAATAATTCACATATTGGTATTTAAAGAAACATGTTCCAAAATAAAGACGAGTCAAAGACTTTGCGTCCCCTCTGTACTATTTTAATAGGTTTGCTAAGATAAGCATCAGACATGTTGGCATAATCATAAGTAATCATTACTGTAAAATTAATCACCATCTATTAATAATGGGCACGTACAATAAACGTGTCTGATGGAGGTAGTGATATTTTTGTATTACAATGATAATGTAATGATCATTTTAATCCCTGATGGAACTTTTTTTGAATCCTTACCTTTCATCTTCAGTTTTTCACGTTCTTCCTGACTGATATTCTCACTTGCAGTCAGGTACTCGTAAAAGTCTTAAAGCCAATACTCTGGAATATGCCATGCTGATAGTCCTGACTGCAAACATAGAGGAGCTCAAGACAGAATTGTGGCAAGGCACAGATCTGGCCAAGGTTAAAAAAAATTCTGCTGCACTTAAGATTCCTAAGAGCACAGTGGCTCCATATCCTTAAATGGATAACGTTTGGGACGACCAGAACCCTTCCTAGAGCTGGCCGTCTGGTCAAAACTGAGCTATCGGGGGAGAAGAGCCTTGGTGAGAGAGGTAAGAAGAAACCCAAAGATCACTGTGGCTGAGCTTCAGAGATGCATTCGGGAGATGGGAGAAAGTTGTAGAAGTCAACCATCACTGCAGCCCTCCACCAGTCGGGGCTTTATGGCAGAGTGGCCTGACGGAAGCCTCTCCTCAGTGCAAGACACATGAAAGCCCGCATGGAGTTTGCTAAAAAACACCTGAAGGACTCCAGATGGTGACAAATAAGATTCCTGGTCTGATGAGACCAAGATATAACTTTTTGCCTTAATTCTAAGCGGTATGTGTGGAGAAAACCAGGCACTGCTCATCACCTGTCCAATACAGTCCCAACAGTGAAGCATGGTGGTGGCAGCATCATGCTGTGGGGGTGTTTTTCAGCTGCAGGGACAGGACGACTGGTTGCAATCGAGGGAAAAGATGAATGCGGCAAGTACAGGGATATCCTGGATGAAAACCTTCTCCAGAGTGCTCAGGACCTCAGACTGGGGCGAAGGTTTACCTTCCAACAAGATAATGACCCTAAGCACACAGCTAAAATAACGAAGGAGTGGCTTCACAACAACTCCGTGACTGTTCTTGAATGGCCCACAGCCAGAGCCCTGACTTAAACCCAATTGAGCATCTCTGGAGAGACCTAAAAATAGCTGTCCACCAACGTTTACCATCCAACCTGACAGAACTGGAGAGGATCTGCAAGGAGGAATGGCAGAGGATCCCAAATCCAGGTGTGAAAAAACTTGTTGCATCTTTCCCAAAAAGACTCATGGCTGTATTAAATCAAAAGGGTGCTTCTACTAAATACTGAGCAAAGGGTCTGAATACTTGGACCATGTGATATTTCAGTTTTTCTTTTTTAATAATATCTGCAAAATGTCAACAATTCTGTGTTTTCTGTCAATATGGGGTGCTGTGTGTAATTTTAATGAGGAAAAAAAAATGAACTTAAATTATTTTAGCAAATGGCTGCAATATAACAAAGAGTGAAAAATGTAAGGGGGTCTGAATACTTTCCGTACCCACTGTACAAATATACCTAATGCTACAGTAATGCTACTGTAATTAAAAACTGTGACTAAACGACAAAGCCATTTCTTTTTTAATATTTTCTAATCTATGGTTATTGATTAGTTACACAATAATTTAAAGAACATTATTATAAGTATCAGGCCTTCTGAGCGAACTCAAGGGTGAAATCACATCCAATGTTTAATGGGACCCAATTTTAGATGGAAACGCGGTCACTGGGTGCATCAGAACACCAGCCCCTGGGGTAAAAATGAGTCGTCATACAGCTCACAAAACAGAGATCAGCCGGTCACAGGGACACAGACAGTGGAGTCGGGCCGAGGGGGAGGGGGTCTATTGACAGGACAAAGCGAGATAGAGAGAGGGAATGGAAAGGAGAGACAGGCATAGTCTGACCTTGCTGCCTTGTGACTGCTCCCTGTGTAAGGTGAGAGGGCTGGCGGAAGGGCGGCAGATGCAGACAAAAAGAGGAAAAGGGGGAGGAATAAAGTGGGATGACGTTAGGAAAGAGAAGAAAAGCGCTTGGGTGGCAAGATTTCCAACGAAGACGTCTGAGAGGGAGGTGGGGTGCGATCGGCTGGACTGAGCACCGGGCATTTGGCTATCAATCAGAAGAAGCCACACCCAAAAGCGGCCCAGACACTGCTGTGTGATCAACATCCACAGACACACCGCAGTGCAGTCCATCCGCCAATTTCCCTGCATAACAGAGCATGTGACAGCGCTAACAATCAATAATTAATCACCTTTTCTAACAAATATTGTTAGTGCATCAGTAAATACAGGCGAAAGCACAGGACACAGCATCATGGGCTTCGCTGATGTTCTGATCGCTCCAAGATTCAAAGATTACAGCGTAATCTGCTGTGTCATATCTATAGCCTGAAAGGCAAATGCACTGACAGGCACTGCGCCACTGCACGATGCTTGTCTTTGCAAAAATCACCGCTTCTAATCTACAGTGTCGTTGGTGGATGCTGGGGCAATTCTATGTGGTTGCTGGGGCATTTTTATGTGACGTTTTAATATAGTCTTGAGGTACACTTATTCGATCAGATTGTTTTTAATTGAAGCAAAACACAGATACAAAGTAAAAATATAAACCGAAAACATACTCTAAAAATATACAAAGTGCAAAAAGTATATACATAATGCTTTTTCATTCCGCGTCGCCCCATCAAGCTCTTGCTGGATCCGCTCCTCGGCTATCAACGAGAGGAATGTCTGTACTTCCTCAACAGACAACGAAACAGCTATTTTTTGATTGATACAAAAAGGTGCGTTTTTTTCAAACAAAAGTTGCGTCCGATCCTTCGCTGGCTGTGCTGATTTTAATCTAGCGGGTCTATGTTGGGTCTCGTGTCGCAAGTTCAGTGACACAGTAATGACGATTTTCTCCGGCCAATCAGTGATCGGTAGAGTTTACACGTCAAGTTTTGGTAACAGTACGGATTGCTTGAAACCCCGGCCAAGGTGGTACTAAAAAGATTACCAGGTACCAGGTACTGTACCCAGTGGAAAAACCCCAAAAGTGAACCGTACTGAAACGTACCGTGCCGTACCATGCAGTGGAAAAGCGCCATAAGTGAGGGTGTTATAGAGGTCTGCTACCCGACCCGAGCCCGCAGGTCACAAAATACTTTCGGGTTTAGGTTAATGTTTAATGGATGGCTTCGGGCTCGGGTCGGGTTTGTAGCTAAAAACCAAAACTATATGCAGAGGCTACGCTGCTTTCATAGACGCACGCACACACACATTATTGCACACAGATATCAGAGATCGCGCTGCACACAAACAGCACAGAAAATTGTATTAGTAAAATAGCTTCGATAGGCTACTGACTCGCAAGTCGCAACGTTATATTTCTCTACAATGAGGAGGTAAAATCGCTGTTTTTGAAGTAACTAAGCCTCATTGCTTGTAGAGAGTCGCGCAGGAGCAGGTTCACATGCACACGCAACTTTCATCCCTCTCTCTCTCTGTCTCTCTCGCTAATTCAAAGAAATGATTAATTCATTCAAATAAATTCTTAAGATCTTAAGTCTGATTTAAAGTAGGCTGAATGCTAACGAGCCTTAACTGACAAAAATGACCATAATTTGCACGGTGGAAGAATTATCGTCTTGTCCATACAACCATTCATAAACTCGGCAGAATGCGACCGCTGCACCTGATGTTCATCACAAACTTTCATAACTGGTAAGTGTTTTTTATTTTGCCTTGTGAAATGGCCGAGCCTTGATGAATCTGTTTCTTTGTGTATTTGTTTACTGACCATTGCATGCAATCATGAAATGCAGCCTTTTTTTCTAGTTGGCCATTCGTTGTGGGGGGAAAAAAGAATTAGAGTTCGGGTCAGTTTCGGGCTCTAAATTTAACTGTGCCGCTCGGGTCGGGTCGAGTCAGACGATCTCGGGTACGGGCCGGGTTCGGGCTTCACTTTAAAAGCCCGTGCAGACCTCTAGGGTGTTATGAGTGGTTACCAGTGTTTCCATGTGATTGTTAGGGTGGTTGCATGGGCATTTCCATGTCATTCCTAGGCTGTTATGAGTTGTTGCGAGGGCATTTTCATGTGATTGTAAGGACACACCAAGCTGACTTCAAAGAACTAGCAGTGACGAAAACCAATAGTATTGTCACCTCGCGACGGCAGTTTCTGGACCAAAAAGCTGCACTTGAACACACAGCACAAACTACAGCCGACTGAAAACTAAACATGCGTTCTGCACCTGTGTGAGAGGAATTAACTGTCTATATTAGCAGCTATCAATAGTATATTTTCGATATTCAAAAGGAGAAACCTAAACAAAGATATACGAGATAAACAAAATATTCAAAACCTTAACAAATTGGCACTTGCTTACCATTTTGTACGTTGATAACTTTGCCGAGATAATCCATCCACTTCACAGGTGTGGCATATCAAGATGCTGATTAGACAGCATGATTATTGCACAGGTGTGCCTTAGGCTGGCCAAGATAAAAGGCCACTCTAAAATGTGCAGTTTAATTACAGCACAATGCCACAGATGCTGCAAGTTTTGAGGGAGCGTGCAATTGGCATGCTGACTGCAGGAATTTCCACCAGAGCTGTTGCCTGTGAATTGAATGTTCATTTCTCAGCTGCTGCAACAATCGGTTTGCATAACCAAAGAATTTCTGCACAAACTGTCAGAAGCAGTCTCAGGGAAGCTCATCTGCATGCTCGTCATCCTCATCGGGGTCTCGACCTGACTGCAGTTCGTCGTCGTAACCGACTTGAGTGGGCAAATGCTCACATTCGATGGCATCTGGCACTTTGGAGATGTGTTGTCTTCACAGATGAATCCCGGTTTTCACTGTAAAGGGCAGATAGCAGACAGCGTGTATGGTGTCGTGTGGGTGAGCGGTTTGCTGATGTCAATGTTGTGGATCGAGTGGCCCATGGTGGCGGTGGGGTTATGGTATGGGCAGGCGTATGTTATGGACAATGAACACAGGTGCATTTTATTGATGGCATTTTGAATGCACAGAGATACCGTGACGAGATCCTGAGGCCCATTGTTGTGCCGTTCATCCACGACCATCACCTCATGTTGCAGCATGATAATGCACGGCCCCATGTTGCAAGGATCTGTACACAATTCCTGGAAGCTGAAAACATCCCAGTTCTTACATGGCCAGCATACTCACTGGACATGTCACCCATTGAGCTTGTTTGGGATGCTCTGGATCGGCGTATACGACAGCGTGTTCCAGTTCCTGCCAATATCCAGCAACTTCGCACAGCCATTGAAAAGGAGTGGACCAACATTCCACAGGCCACAATCAACAACCTGATCAACTCTATGCGAAGGAGATGTGTTGCACTGCTTGAGGCAAATGGTGGTCACACCACATACTGACTGGTTTTTGGACCCCCAGGTCACACAGGTGTTAATTCAACCTCTCATAACTTCATGTAGTCTTACATTGCTAAAAACATATCCGAGTCATTCGACCAGCTCGGTCACTGAAATCTACGTCAGTTATTGAAAATGTTTCACTTGTCAAAAGCACTGGATTCCCACCATGACTAAAGATAAGAACCCCCTCCTGAGAAGAACAGCAGGTGATAAACTTGCTAGAACTTGTTAACTTAAAAGGTCTGATCTGCAGAACAGGTTCAGCTGGTGAAACGTCGCTTTCTTGTATTTCTTTGACAGTTGAAGAAAAGACAGCTGTGCAGCTTTTGTCAGGCAGCTTGTGAGAGATAAGTTTCACATGGTTCATTCAGAGGTAATACAAGGATTATGAATACAAAAATCTGACCTAGTTCCATAACTAAATAAAGGACCTCAAAAATAGAGATGCACAACCGTTTGTTTACTGATATTTGTCACCAGTTACAAGTAAAATTAAGTTATTATTAGGGTTGGGTTCCGAACTCTGTACTTTTAAGGGTACCGACCGAATTGCGTTGGTACTACCGAGTACCGATTCACATTAAATCATTCGGTACCAATTTTGGTACCTGAGAACGCATTAAGGCGCATACGAGAGAGAGAGGGGGGGCAGTTCTGTACAGAGGAAGACACCGAACAACGCATGCAGGGCAGAATTAGGCCAATACCCTCTACTAATGCGCATTGAGAAACGAGCCATCAAATTTTGGAAACACTTAAAAATGAGACCCCAACTCTTACCACTTTAAAGCCCTTAAAAACCATGAAGTAACCCTGAAAAAGTCCCCTGATTCAGATGGTCACTAACAACATCACCTGATTCAACACGACTAACAACATCAAGCATCAGGACACTGAAACATCCATCCATCCACAAAATTCAGCCCAACCAAATTCTAAAAGCACAACAAGAAAATTATATAACCTACTGGAAAGAAACAACAGAAAAAAAGTAAACTTGAATGTTATTTGGCCCTAAATAGAGATTACACAACTGCAGATTATCTGAGTACAGTGAAAGACTGTAAACTAAGATGACAAATGACAAGGTACAGACTGAGCAACCATACTCTGACTATAGAGACGGGCAGATATCGACAGCACTGGCTGCCCAAAGAGAGCCGTATCTGCCCATACTGTACCCATGGAGAAGTGGAGACAGAGCAACACTTCCTCACCAGCTGCCTGAACTACATAGACATTAGAAATACATTTTATCCCAAATTTGAAACACTTTGCCCTGACTGCAAAATGTTAAACAAGAAAAAACAACTTCAATATTCATTAGGAGAAAAACAAGATTCTACTCTACTAGCAGCAAGAAACATTGACGCCCGTCACAAAAAGAGGGAGGAGTTAACAAATCAGTGATGCGCCCACAAACACACGCACACTACATTTTAAATTGTTCATAGAATGTATTTGTTCTATTTTTTATAATTATACATGCATGTATTTGTTGATTTATTATTATATTTTATGTTATTTCTTTTGAATACATATATATATTTACTGTAAGCTAAGCTTTGGCAATACATTGTAACAATTGTCGAAGAGAGAGAGAGAGACCCTGTGACATGTCACCCCTGTAACTCTTTAAAACACAAAGCACAGGGCAAACCGAAATATTCTGAAGTGTTTACATTTCTAGGGTCATATGGTTTCCGTGAAAACGCAGACAGATTCGCATAAATTTTTGGATGAATAGAAGTCTATCACTTAATTGGACTTGTGATATGAACTAGTGTATGTGAATATTAAAACACAAAAAGACGGTTTAAATATGAATCCTGCATGCTCCGTTAGCCTCGGTATGTATGAATGGCAGAGACAAGGATTTGTTTACCACACAAATACTGAAGCACACGTGAACTCGCGGTGATTTTCGTCCTCTGCATCTCACTACATGACTGCATGAACGTACAGGCTTGTGAGTAACTTCATGAGAATTTTACCATGTCATTTGAGAAAACTAGCATCATATCATACTGTATATATACACCCAGAAACTTCACGGCAACCTGTCAAAATAAAAGTGTGGCTTTACATTAAACAGAAATATTATTCTTGTATTTCTTTTGAACAGTATAATGTACGTCTTTATATATTCCATTTACTGACAAATTTAAATAAAACTATTAAATGATAAAATAATTACAACCACATTAACCACTTGATTGTAGAAAAAAATACAATTATTGTATTTACAGTATTCACACAATTTTTCAACCATGTATTAATTTTAACCATAAACCTGTTTGTTTGCCAAAAATAAAATGGTTTCATTATCATTTGATACAAAATAAATTAATGTTTCATGCCTTCATTTGATTATCAGAAAAAATTTAAATAATTTCTGGGAAAAAAATATATAGGGCCCTAAGGACCTTTTTCACATTTCCGGGTTTCTCAGCAGCGGAAGTCGTCATAGTTGGGTTAACTTGAAGAGCAGTGAATGGGAGAGTACCACAAATATATTTTTTGAATTCCCATTTGCTCAAATAGCAAAATAAAAACTACGATATTGTGACTTCAATAAAAATAAATAAATTGAGAAAGACTGATAACGGCAGTCAGAAGAGCAAACGATGTCAAATTTGCCATCCCTCTTATAGACGCTGCATTAGAAACTAGATGTCGATCTATTGATCGGGCGATTTTTGGCATTTTTTATTTAACCGGCACCGGCCAATTGTGCTGCAAATTAGGCCGATTAATATACAGGCGCGTCTGCAAGAAAAATGCGACACTGCCTCGTGCGGCAAGCAGATTGCCATTCCACTGGCACAACTGATAACCCTGTGATGTCCCCCTCTGCCTGCTAACTTTTTGACCTGGTAACGTCAAGAAAACGGTAAGACTTAAATTCTTATGCTAGATTAAGAACGAAGGATAAGAATTTAAGTCTTACCGTTTTCTTGACGTACTAACATTACATAGATATTTCTTGTCGGCGCATTATTTGAGCATACTTAGCTTTTCCTGTGAGCATGAGCGGTAACTGAGCAGAATGATAGAGTGGAATATTGAACAGAGCGTCACGCAGCGCAGTGATGATGGGAGAAGGGAAACCTGAACACACTGCTGAGCGATGCGGTGCAGAATTTATTTTCGGCTGAGGAAAATTCAGTGCATCCCTAGTAAATGGACAAAATGATTCTTCGAGGCACATAATTTACCTCAATGATTTTTTTTGTTACTCGAGAAACCGTTTCAGCACTAAAAAAGTTACTTTCATTCTTTTTTCCAAATGTTATTCTCATTCTCTCTCCAAAAGTAGTGTCATATTTAACTGCGCTGCGTGACGCAGTTAAAATCTCCTTCAGTGGTCTGCTCCCCGCTATTCTCTGCTCACATTCGCTGATAATACAGCTTTGCCAGGGTTTTTATATTTTTATACATGTTCCCTTAATGTTTCCTTACACCAAATCATAATTTCTATTAATTTCCCACTGAATTACGTGGTCTGATGAGCATTAACTCAGTGTGCAATCCTATTTATGTATGAATGGATGACAGAGACGTGCGTTTTCCTTTAGCACACACACTGCAGCGCGGGTGACATCTCAATGAGGACATAAGCACACGAACAACATCTCCAGAACTGCTCGGAGTCACTTCATGAGCGTTTCATTTGAGTAAAAACTATCCTCATATCATATATACATAGAAATGTAAGGTATTCACACGG